>CALSBZ010042856.1:0-12254 GCA_943591055.1 Gobionotothen gibberifrons | reverse complement strand
ACCAAACAAACACAGCTGCAGCTTTCAGACCGGGCAGGCAGGGGGGATGTGGAGCACAGAGGGAGAGAACAGGGGATTGATTGAAGAATGACAATAGGTACTCCAGAGCTGCTCAGAGGTCCCACTTCCTTTTCTCCTTCTCCCTCCCCTTGTCCACTTCATTAACAGAGTCACTTATTTACTCAGTTGCAGCGTTATGGCACATAATATCATTGGATCATACAGAATATTTAAATTAATGGGTTTTAAGATGTTTACTGGAATGTGTGGACCCAACCCAAAATAGGAATCTCGCATTTGTGGCCCCCGAGGGGCGATGTTGATAAGAAAATGCTGTTCAAGGGACGGCAGATCTTTAAGCCTACTGTAGTGATTCCGGCCTATCAGTCTGCTTATCTTTAGTGGGGCAATAGTCCTGACAGCACAGACAATAGAGATTGTGCCACCGATACAGGGGAAGGAAAAATGTGTCATGCCTCGGCACAAATTCCTACTTAGTGGAGACGGCTGCATAACCAACCAGCGATTTGTTTAAAATCTGCACAGTGATTGATTGCGTTTGCACTTTTGTGTTGCTGTTGGTGTGTAGAGAAACAGTCTCATCACCTGTGTAAAAACACAAAGAGCCTTCCGTTCCAATAGGAAACCTTTCACGGTTAATTGGCAACAAGCAATGACCTGTTGACAATGGTAGCTTGGACCTGCTGTCATCGTCATGTAGTTACATAAGGGCAACTGGTATACCTACGGCATGCCATAGTATAGTTGAAGTAGCTATATGGCGTGTAAAGAATGTTTGATGTGTTTCAGTGAGTGTATATTTAAAACTCAAAGGTCAGCCAAGGCATTCTTTCTTAACCATATGTCATTGTATAAGTAACTTTAGAGGGCATAGAATAGAAGACATGTTTTGTGTTTATTTTAACAAGGTAAGAAAGACCCTTGGTCCCAAAAGAGTTACTCTGTATGATACATTATGGTTATTGTTTTGGAATATTCTTTGCTATGGTTAATGTGGCTCTCTCATAGCACTTGTGGGAAGGAAAAATACACCCCTTACTCCTGAGGAATGTTTTGATGTATGTGGTATGTAAGCATGCTGGTGTTTTTTGTTCTTGACTAACGCAACAGTGGTGTTCGAGATGAGCTAAACATCGCCAAACAAGTGCACAATTTAGTAGTGCAACAACAATTTTTTTTTACACAAAAAAATAGAAAGGTTCTTCTTTTATGTGATTTCAAATGAATAATAATTCTGGAATATGAGTTTTATTGATGAACTTACTTTAGTAAATCTGCCTAACCGACTTCAGTTAAGATTGTGGTAGTGTGGTTAAATGAAAGCCTTTGAAATGACTGACGTCATAACATAGCTTTTAAAATCTGTATGTCATCATTTGCAGTATAACTGTGGCTTCCCTAATAACAGCATCAATGTTGTATCTTCATTATTGCCAAATAGGCCGTGAGAGAGGTTGGGGGTATCTCACGGGGGTCCTTACCTTCATACAGCTGGGCGTACTGTGGAAACCCTGCTGCTCGGAGCCAGGTACAAGCCTCTTTGGCTTCAATCTCTGCATAGGAAAAAGTGGAAGAAAACAAACGCACATTAGTTGTTGTTACGGAGACCTGACTAAAAAATATAATCAATGTTTGTAATAAAAGCATTCAAAACAAAAGCTTTTTTTCCTTCACTAAATCCTCAATTGAAACACAGTTTGGAAAAATGTTATCCTCTCAATATATCAAAGTTAGACAAAACTCTGGAACTGAGCACTCCAACATGCTAGCAGCTTATCGAATGTGAACCCCTTGACCTTATTAGCTATCTTGCAGTGGTCACTCTCATCTCACATGCTCCTAAAGCTAAAGCTCAAAGCATCGTTCGTGCAAATTGTGTTAACCCCTTCACACGCCAAGTGTGTGCCACTTAAGCTCCTTATCCAGGTAAAGTGTTGGTATTTGTTGTTCACACACAGAAATCTCCAACAGAAAAACATCTGCAAGAAGACTTTTCCTAAATGGCACAACTGTATCCAAAGATATATCTATATACTATTTAACAATTCTTGTTTGTTATCTGAGATAACGTTTTTTACAACATATCATGTTTTATGAATGCAGTGCTGCCCTCCAGCTTCTGTTTGTTCATGATGCCAATATGAAATAGGACAACCGTTACATCGGTCTTTGATTGAGATGCATGTAGGAAAGAGTTTACAATTATATATCAGATGCATGTTTCGTAAGTCTCCATCAATGTCATTACTAAAGTCAAACATGTTCAGAGTGCTTTTCAAACACTGCTGGACAAACATTTCCGTACTTTCTTTTCAAACACAAGGTGTGAGATTTGTGCTTGTTGTGCTAAGTACTGACTGCATGTTGAGGTCCACTGTGTGAGAGGAGCCATGGTGATCCCAATTATCAGTGAAAACCTAGATGACATATGCCATTGGCTGCCCAAACCCTAGCCTCCTTAATTGCCCCATCACCCCCAGAGACAGCAGTTTGTAGTAGAACAGACAGAACCATGTCTCCAGGCCTTAAGGATCTGATTTTACAATCTTCTCCTTAGTGGAATGACAGTAAGTACAAATGTAGCACAACCTTGAGAAAGACTTAAAAAAAAGCAGTGTAACAAAGGCAGGAAAGGCACTGGTAAACCATGGACGAAAGTGACACACATAGAGAAAGACTGCAAAGCATGCAAGCTTTATACTTGCTAATCCCATTTAAAATGTGAGAACTGTGTTGGAAGTCTGAAATGAAGGCAGGGTAGTTAAAAGTTTCCATTTCAAAATTCTACAATCCTTGCATTTATAGTAATGTCCTTTGGAGGTGCTCTGTTTGGCTGAGTGTGACTGAGCTAATAGTAGCTAGCGGTAAAGATGCAGAGAAGTTTATTTTTATTATTTTATACCACCAGCAGTTCCACCTTATTTCAAGGCTTAATTGCACAAATAAATTGTTAGATTATTTATCCCAAGTTCAATAACAGAAGAACAAACTGCAACAAAAAATACTAAATAAACTGTTTGCGTACCTTGATTGAGAATTACAGATATAATAACAATGTTTTACAAAGAATGCCAATAAAGTGAAACCATCAAGGGAGAATGTATGTAAACAAAATAAATGTAACCATAAAGTACCATCAGAAAGACAGACAGTTAGGTCACTAGTAGACTACTGCTGCAAAGGGTCTGGGCTCAACCGTATATGAGCATTTACATACCAACAACAAGCCTAGATGGCAGACAAACCCACTAACAACAAGGTGTGACCCGACCAAGACAGGGTCTCCCCTCTGCCACTGCAGGGGCAAACACTCCAAAAGCAACCACTCTGACATCAGTGTGAACCCAAGTGTCACATAACACATTTACAACCATGTTTCAACACTGATTTATTTGACATATAAGCTCTACTTTTCCTTGTGGATGTGAAATCTCTCAGAAGCCGTGTGGGTGTGTTGAGCCTACTATTTCTGGAGCGAAGTGAACCCAGAAAAGCGTAGAAACCAAGGGGTAATTATACCAACATTCTTGGAAGCAAGCACCGCATATAGCTAGAGATTCTTGTGTTTGCTTGTGTATCAAAGTGTGTTTGACTGTGTGCACATGCTAGTCAGTGTGTGTTTGCAAAGACTGACCTCATGTTTAAAGACAAACCACTCAAAAGACAGTAAAGCTATTCAAATGCAAATTGGACATACAAACACGTGGTTAGCTTTCCACCCCCAAACCCCCAAAAAGAGGGCGATGGGAATTAGATCCTTTGGAGGGAAGATATCCAGTGACACACACACCATTTGGCTAGAATGTGTGTCAAATCTACTTTAGAGTGACATACAGTAATGTGGACTTGGTGTGCCTTGAAAACAAAAATAATGACAACCATATTCACCAGGCAGATGGATACAAGTGAATAATATTAGTCTCTGCACTGCAGTGTATCTCCTTTCATTCAAATAGGGAAGCAAGAATATTTGTTTATCTTTTGTTTGGCTGCAGGAAATGGACAGGGGCAGGGGGCATCTGGCACAAACAACCTAACAATAGAGCTGCACACAAATACAGTCTTGTATATGTGGAACCTTTATAAAAGTTGGATCAACAAAGCCTTAATAGAGGTTTACAAGAATATCCAAGGCTGATACAAATGTTGCCCGACAACACTCACCTACTCCCTTACATATGTTTGCTTTGATAACTTGAGATTCATGGGTGTATTTGATTTTTTGTCTTCCTTTGCTGTCCACCCCAATTCCTTAGCCCTCGCCAGGGAACTACCTCACTTCCTTTTCCTGCTTCCCTCACAGGAAGAGAGCCGAGCGGCGCTGCAGTGGCCGCCGACCACCCGGCTGTAAGGCCCTGCCTTCGTTTGTTCCTGGCCAGATAATAGGCGGGGAGGCAGCCAAGACAAACACTGGCTCCGGTGATTGTGTGTGCTTGCTTACCAAACGTCCTCATGGCTAAAGACAGCTAACACCACACTGGACAAATGTACTGTATGTCTTACACTAAGCTCTTATAACCAGTCAAATATGAAAGCCAGATATGATGACCACAGAGTTACCCCTCATAGAATACTGAAATACATTACGTTGATAGTGATAGTGATATTTAGTCTATATGTGCCAAGTTGGCTGAAGGACAACTGATTACAGCTATGAAACAAGTCAGGTCAAAACCAACATTACAGAACCCACTACAGTACTGCAAGCACCTCATGTCCTGGCAAACTGTTTATGCAACAGTTGACCATAAAGAGCAGCGCATTCAGCACACATTGATTTGCTTGTTCAGATTTAGTTTGTTCATGCAGTAACAACTGTTTGAAATCGAAGCAGAAACAGATACATTTTGTTGTTCCAAAATGCAAAGCAATGCACCAGACCTCGGGGCCTTTTGTCCTTTTGACCCCAGTGACTTCATGCAACGGACTACAGGAGGGCATAAGACATCAGCAGCACTACGCTAAACAAAATCTTTCTCCTCATGTTACCATTTATGGTTGTAGCCTCATTGGCTTTGAGTGTAACAGACACAATTAACAGCTGGATAAATTGAGATGTGATCCTGGGCACAGATCTGCTGGTCCGGCTACAAGAGGTCACACAGGATGTCTGAAACACGTCCGTCAGGTGGGTCAGAGACTAAACTGGTCTTATAACTAGAACAAAAATAAAGATAATAATCTCTGATAATGTAACACATTTTCCTCTAAATGTCATACTTTATGGACCAGGCAAATCCCCTCAGTTGGAATTCAAAGATGGCCGCGCACTAGCTCTAACTGATGTGAATAAGCACAAATAACACAGTAAGATACCCTCCTCCTCAGTGGCAAAGAAAGATGAGAGCGATAATATAAGATATCATTACTAAAAAAGAGCAAAGCCAATGCTAATAGAGATTTTATATGGATCATAAACGGCTTTTCTCCTGGAACTTTGCCAAAGCTGACCTGGTGAGCTGCCAGTTTGGGTTTAACTTTACTCACTGCCCAGCGCAATCGACTTCTAAAATGATCTGTCTTTTCTCTGCCCTTTTCCTTGCTCTCAACCTGGTCTCTTCGGCCCTTGCTCTCTTCTGATTTCAATCCTGCTCGGCCTTCTCTCCTCTCCTTTCCTGTGGCAGGAAATTCTCACAATTGCAGGCCAAAGTTTCCCTCCATCGCAGGAGGCAGCGGGGTCTGGCTTGGCCAAGCCTGAATGCTCAGCTCCGGAGGGAGTTTTTCAGCAGCAAGCAAACAAAGGATGCTGCTCCCCACCTCAAAAGCTCTGCTGCACACATGGCAATCTGGAGGTCAAGAGTCTTAATACAGTTATCACTACTGGGGCTGGGGCTTTGAAGTTGGCAGATTAAGAAGAATGCTTGACTAACAACTGTTGTGAATTGAGGTGGCTTATCTGGAATTACCCGATCATCGCAGGGTCTCAAAGTGCCGAGTGTAAAACAAGCCAAAAGGCAGGCCTAGGGTTCTTATCAACTCCAGGTCTGAGTGGCTCATTTCTGAAGGAGCTGCAAAGTGGGTCTAGACAGGTGATGTGATAACCCAGGCCAGACTATGTGGCTCAGAAGTAATCTACAACAAGCAAAGCCAGGAGCCTGGATGCTGCCAATATTTGTCCTTAACCTTAACACGGACAAGGACAAAATCCTGATGTGTCCGTGAACTTGAAGAATGCACATCTGCTTGATTCATGATCTTTTATGTATGAACGCAATGTCGTTAACAGCTTGAGTCTCTATAATAGCAGCAGGGCAAATGGAGAAAACTGCTTTTGTAACCTGACAAATGTAAAATCCCTCCAGTACTCCACTGGAATGCAAAGATGGGCCATAACAGATTTTCTTCCCGATGGGTATCATGTTTTGTGATTCTACGGTTGAGACAGCTGGGGTTAACTGAGAAGGGTCTAGCTATTAACTAAGTGAGACGATGCCAGGAATATCGCCATCTGGTTGGCCACAAGCCATGCCCCGTTTACACATTCTCACACACACTCAGACACACAACAATAAGAAGGTTATTACCAATGGTCCATTCCAGTTACAGAGAGAGGCATAGATTCACGGACACATACACACGCAGACCCACAGCTGGCCCAGATGGATCATCACAGAGCACACCCCACGGGCCCCTCTGCTCCCTGATGACAGATTTATGCTCACACAGAGGGCCCTGGATCAGGTGACCAGACATATCCAAAGCCCCTGATAAGATTTCCACAGCCAGATGACAGCCTACCTGCCATGAACCCTCGCTTGATAGCTAAATGTAAACAAATCCAAGGACAGCCTGTTACCTTCAGCAGAGGGAAGGTTACAGCAAAAGTGAACATATGCGTCTTCTCACAGGACATGGAGAAACAGTGTGCCAGTTGGTTGTAAATCTTTTAGATAAGGCCCCTGGTCACTTCCTGTTTCACAAAGAGGGCAGTGAAGTGAGTTTCCTTCAATTGCGCCTCTCCCAACACGTGCAATAACTATTAAACAATCTACTCCCATCTTTGGTAGAAAATAAGGAAATAAATAAAAAGACATGAAGAATGAGCAAGTTCACAAGTGGGGTTACTAGCAATTATGTAACTGGGCTTTTCCTTTTGTTGCAAATTGACTCATTGATGTGTGTAAGTAAGTAGTTATTGTAGGTTTGGTTCATTCACCTCTCATCATAATGCCTGGATTTCTGTGTCTTTGTGCACGTCCATAATGGTTATATGGCTCAACTGAAATCTACTGTGCTCATATCTCCAGACCTGAGGTGGCTGATAAGAACCTGTGTGTGGGAGCAAACACTTAAACAGTAAAGACAAAGGACTAAAGCCCACAAAACACACAAATAAGCCTTCCAGCACAGGGCTAAAAATGGGATTTTATATAGCCACCTCAAATTCCCAGTAACGTTAGCAGAAGGTCGGCATTATTCAGGAAAAAGGCACAGGCAGTTCAACAAACTGGAGGTTTTGACATGTTGAAGTGTCGCGGACTGGTACGATACCTTCCGATAATCTTTAACGATACAAAACACGACTTTAGGCTAAACATTCCTGTTCGCGACCCTGTTTCCACACACGGATCAAAGTTTTGAATGTAATCCATTTCAAACTGTCGAGAGCGTGCGAAAATGCTGGAAGCTCCTCTGGGCTCCGTGCGTAAGAGGGGGAAAGATTTTAGACAGAGATTATTCTTAAACCACGCAGGGTCGTGCGTAACTTGGGAAAAGTTACAGGTAAAAGAAACACGGGGTGGGGGTGTTGGTGAACAGGGGAGAGGACACTGGAGACGCGGAGTTCTGCGTAAAGCGGGGAGATTTCTTATCTGACAGCCCGCAGCGCTGCGCCGTAAAGCCGACTTAAAGACTGTTTTACTTGGAGGTACAACTAAAACAAACCATTCAGAGGCTATACAATTTAAAATAACTAAAAATGAACAGACTGCAGACTGCGTATTATCCATTACCAGTGAGCTTTACACCTCCTGGATAAACAGGAAACCGCTTTAATGTATGGCCACATTTCCTTTGAATAGACAACTATCCAAATATTTGATAAGAAACATTTTAGACTTGACTTACGTGTTAATATCATGTTGTAATGTCTCGGATTTGACCAGCCTCTGCATAAACCAGAATCCCGGCTGCGCTCCGCCAGGTCTACACCACTGTTAGAACGAAGCCCGCATGATAGATCCAGCGCACAGATAACTCAAACTATAGTCGGTTGCAGATGTCCTCTGACCGTGGCGCGGGACAGTAGATCCATGGTAAAAAAAAAACTGATTTGGCTGCGATACACGAAATTCCACAATTCTTCAAATCCTTCCAACACTGCGAGTCCCTGAATGAAGCGGTCCCCAGTAGGAATGTGAATGGAGAGTAGTGTGATTCAAGCTTTAGGAATGGGCAACTCTGCCGTGGCTCCACCCCCACCCGCTCCGCTGCCCCCCACCTGATAAGGAGCTGGAGGCACACCGATCCCCTCAGAACAACCTCAGGGAATCATGTATACTAATTATAATATCATGTCATCACATAATATCAAATCGCAGTCATCATGACACCAAATAGTCTCTTTCGGTTAATTGTCTGCATTTTATTTAACTTCTGTTCCTCCTTTTATTATGTGTTCGTAACTATTTTAATGAACTGATTTGACTAGTCCTTGCTTAACAAACGTTACCCATATAAAATCGAAAGTGATTAACTGTGCTCCCCATGACTCTTCTCTATTCATTCAGCTCCTGCCTCGTCTGAGCCTCAACCGCCTCCTAATAGGCAGCAATTCACTCCGAGGTTGATTCCCATTTTGCATATCATTAGAAAATACTGGAGACAACTGAGAGACGCTCTTTTGTGACTCAAGATTAGTCTGAAAAGCGCAAGTGGCGCAGTGAAAAGAGAACTGTTGCAGGTATGGTAATGCCTGAGGTCCTGCCCCTGTGCTTGGCGCGCCTAACGCACGTTCACCACGCACAGGTTGACTCGACAACCACAACACATGCATTCCTGGAGGCAGATTTATTTTTGTATTAAATGGTAAATGGTAAATGGACTGTACTTATATAGCGCTTTATCCAGTCTTTAAGACCCCTCAAAGCGCTTTACATACTACATGTCGTTCACCCATTCACACCCATTCATACAGAGCAGTGTACCTTACTCTAGGACCTAACATTCACACACATTCACACACCGTTGGCCATGCCATCGGGAGCAACTCAGGGTTAAGTATCTTGCCCAAGGATACATCGACATGTTGACTGCATGGGCTGGGATCGAACCCACAACCTTCTGGTTGAAAGACGACCGCACTCCCTCACAGCCACAGTTTATATCAACTTCTATTCCAATCAACATTTTATTTCTTACAATTCACGCCTAATTTTGATAGGAAATGTGTTGAAACCTCACTGATTATTTTTCAGATTTAAATGTGTGTTCTTGTGTGTGTAATGTCACACATTACTGATTTATAATAACAGCATGTCCACTTTTCTTTCATCCAGTTTTTCTAAAACCCACAACGACATCAGCGCTTGGCATAAGCCAGCTCTGTGTTATTTCCATGGTAACACTGAGGTGGTGCAAAAAGAGAAAGCCAGATGAGTAACAGTGAGGCGGAGACATACATGTAATCCAAAGCATGGGCAGCGAGGAGGGAAAGGATGATGCAGAAAATCCTGGCTAACTGTGCAGTCTGAAGTTGGCTACCACCAGTTCCAGCTGACTGAGGAGTCAGAGGTGAATCACCATACAGACATCCTGCCAGCTATTACAAGGGAGAGAAATCACAAGGATAAATGGCATAGGCATCCATAAAATGTCCACCCCAGATGGGAATCCTTTGAAATGTTTGCCCAGAGGCCCTGTCTGTAAAACAGTTGAAATACAATGGATTTCCATATGCTTATATCTGTAATTGGTGTTGACAGTACTTTTCATGCAACCCAACACCTCCCGAACCCAAGTAAGTATATTTGGATTTCTGAATGTGTTCAACTCAGAATTAGGCGTTTTATTGACTTCAAGCATCAGTAACTTCACAAAGTAGGCCCGCATACTGATATTTGTTTGGCAAAAACACATTGATGTGCAAAATGTGGTTGATTTTGCAGCTATTATTTCTACACACACAGCTGTATGGTCTGTGGGAACCCAAACAGAAGTTAAGCCAATGTCAACAAAACACCAAAGTTAACACGAGCAGCCAAAAATGTGCAAAGCTTTCTAACTTTCTAATTAAGATAGGAATACATTCCATGAAAGAGCACGTAAATAATACTCTGAATCCGACAAACAATGTGCAATATAATCTCTTGATGCAATTAGGGATATGATCACATTACCCAGTATATAAGTTTATCCAGCTAAAGCATAAGAATTATATTATATATCAAATAATACATCAACGGAAACCATGGACTTATGAACTCAGAAACTGAAGGTTTTTATCCTAAATCTGCAACCGGAAGGGAGGGAGCAATATAATTATGGTCTGATAGTGTGTGTAAGAAAGAGAGAGAGGCATAGGGGAAGGATAGAGAGAGAACAAAAAAGCAAATATAGAGAGGAAAGAGAGATTACCAAACAAGGCCAAATCCCCGACCACCCAGAGACTGCACCCAAAACCCCAACACGAAGCTACCCTCGGGTGAGATGGGTCAACAACCCCGTGCAGGGTTGAGGGGGCTTGCGCTCTCAAGTTGTTTTTTAGTGATAGATGCACAATAATGCGAGCGATTGTTGATGAATGTGTGTGGTAAAGTGTGAGAGATCAGACAAGCAGACTGCCACGGCTGCCAGTTGCTCTGGGGCAAATGAGTGTGTCTCTTTTGAGTGTCTATGATTTTCATTCATGAAATCTCGAGTCGGGCGCTTGTTTGGCTTATGATTCAGATACAGATCAAATACACACGAGTTTAATGAGGGCTTTGGACAAAAGGGAGGAAATGAGGAGCTGCATCAGTGTTACAGCAGGCAGACACGAGGGATTAAGCCGGCATTAAAGGCAACTTTTCCCAGGGAAAAAAACAAACACTTTTACCTTTAAGGCATATTACCAGGGACATTTCTGTGGCTTATCATGCGATTCATAGTACATTTTAATCATGTCTCGAGCTGTTCTTAATCATCACTTCTATTTTTAAACAAAAAAAAGCCCAGGTGCGTAAACAATATAAACCAAAGGAATTTGATTTGGAATACATTGGCCTTGTATGGCCCATCCACTTGTTGCTGTTTGGTGAAGCTACTGTTTTAGGTTGTAAACTTTACAGTGCGACCTCTGACCCTTAGATACAGAGGGAGGGGCCAGAAGAGGACATTTGAAGATACGAATAATTAAAGGTAAAAATAAAACATTTGCAGAAAGAGAGATATAGAAATAAATAAACTATGGCAAGAGTAAACAAGAAAAAGACAAAATAAACTGAAAAGTGAGCGAAAGATGAAAGAGCCCTCCTCTGGGCCTTAGGGTTGACGCTTGCCTCTTCTACCATTCTTAACCCCAAACGGCGGGGCCAGGTGAGGGTCAGCCGACGGACGTGTCAGTCCAACACACACATAAACACCCAAGGCCGTGTCAACAAAGACTTACGAAGAGAGATAACCAAATTATGGGTCTGCAAAGGTCATCGGCCTTTCCTGAAATAGACATGCACATGTTAGGTGTGTGTGTCTAAACAGCTATAATATGATTCTCTTTTATGTTGTTGAGAATTTCAGATAACAAGGCCATAAATAAAGAGTCTTTCCATAACAGATGGGTAGGCCATAAAGTAATCGAAAACAGGAAAGAAAGGGGATTTATGTTTTAATTACAATGCAACTTCATATAATGTGTGTCTAAGATTGGGTTTTATTCAGAAGCCACTGTCCTTGAAACACAAATGTAAAATCCTCCAATGACAAGTGTCTTCTGCCTTTCACTGATGCAGTTTCAGATAATGAGATTGACTGCTGTGTGTGAGAGATAGAGAGAGAGAGGAGAAGGGTGAGTGAGACAGAAGAGGGAGGGGAATTATCTTTTCATAACAGGAATCTCCAGAAATAGCTCATCTATGGTGCTGGGGATCAGCCCAATAAGACACTGATTAGAGAGAGAGAATGAGAGAGAGAGCATATGCTTCCATACACACAATGGGGCAAGGAGGAAGTGCAGGGAGACAGAGGCTTGGACCAGCACACACACAAACGCACACACACACACACACACACACACACACACACACACACACACACAC
>CALSBZ010042854.1:0-15725 GCA_943591055.1 Gobionotothen gibberifrons | reverse complement strand
TGTGTGTGTGTGTGTGTGTGTGTGTGTGTGTGTGTGTGTGTGTGTGTCAGGCTGATGTCATCCTGGGATAGAGTCCAGTTCTGGGATGGGAAAGAGAAGCCAGGGACAGGCCAGTTTCACACGGATGTGTTTCTATACAGGAAACCATAACTGCTGGTTTTCCACTCGGTATTTAGAGAGGCAGGAGAGAGGGAAAGGCAGACATGAAGAGGAAAGGGGACGACAGGAAACACAGATAGCTAAAAAGCCAGTGTGTGATTTATGAATGGTGGCGTGTTTACACAAATCCGTTTTTTCTCTCTCATTAATTCCTCTTTAAAAGTCCCCTATTATACTGTTTTTCATCAATATATCATAGGTCTTAGTTATATACAAAACATGTCTCTGAAGTGTTTGGCTCGAAATACCAAACAGATCATTGCAGCATCCCATAATCCCCTCTGTTTCAGCCCTGTTTCAAAAGTGCTGATTCTCTGTCTGTTACTTTAGATGAAAATAAGGAGCCACTCCCCACGCCCCTCTGAGAGATATTTGGTTCAAAAGAACACAATGGTGCTCTAGGAGGAGATTCAGGTGATAAGGTGGGGGGGGTGGTTGGTGAAGCCAAAACATTGTTATGACATCATAAAGTGGCCAAAATCTGATCAGCTCATTTTCAGACAGGTTTTTATAGAAATGGATCAGGACAAAAAGTGAGCGAATCTTTTTTCCTGAAACTTTGTGGAGTGGATTTTGCATAATAGGTTCACATCCACATAGCTTTTAATGAATCTCTCTGCCAAAGAGTGTTTTTAAAATGAACTATAGAGATTAAATGATGTGGGCTTACCTTCCTACAGGCCAGCTCGGCGTGCTCGGGTGTGGAACAGCTGTCGTAACCTTTGAACTTGTCCTTGGCGTCTTTGAGCAGAGTGTCCAGGCTGTCCCGCAGGAAGGCCCTGAAGCCTCCGTGGCCGGCCTCTTCACCGGCGAGCTCCTCCAGACGCCGCGGCAACAGCGCCTGCTCCACGTACGAGTTCCTGCAGCGATTCATCTCCTCTGGGATCTGTGGGGACGGAGGAGAGGGAGGAGCATTAGAGACAGGCCTTACCTTTCTGTTGTGTTGCTGGGAGTCATGAGCCGTAAATATGTGTGATTTACATAATTGATTTGTTCTTTTGTGAGAAGATTTGATTTAAAACATTTTAAAAAAGTATATAAGGCATCAAATCTGCTTCGAATATATGTTTTTAAACGTGTCTGGAGGGGATTGTCAAACTTTAAAATGGTAAGAGTTACTTAGTCTCTAATGAAAGGTTTTGTCAGGCATATCAACTCGTATAAGACTGCAATTAAAAACCGACACACACCACATCCTATTTTCATCTCCTTGTTAGCCTAGCTCATTCTCATTATTTCTCTCTCATCGTCTGTCTTCATGCGTCACCTCTCAAATTGAATTGAACAATAACAATATTATAGTCTGGAGGAAATTATGTTTATTTGTTAAAACTGGCTTAAAATTGAGGCAAATTACTGTAAGTTATTTTTCATATCCTTTTATGAACCTTTGCAAGCAAATACAGATCTAATTAAAAGGAAATCATTTGGGAGGTAATTGAGTTGCCTTGCTGTGTGATGTGACCATGACAGGAAACAAGAAAGCAATCTAATTAAACTGAACTAATAACCCGCAGTATGCAGCCTCTTAGCATTTACCGTAGCATGTCAGAGGAGACTGGGCAGAGCAACGTTTTAGGCTGAATGAGATTGAAATTGGATTAGTAAGTGTAGTTTGCTGATTATTTCCCTGAAGTGATTTCCTTGTTGACTCATGGATGTATGGGTTTGCAGCTTCTAATTTATTTCCACCTTTTCTTTCCACCAATGTTTGGTATAAATGGAAAGAGAGATGAAGGTAAGTCTGCCCAACGGTGGCTTAAACAGGTTTGCCCATTTACTTTACACAATCATAACATTGCTTGAGGAAATTACATCATGAATTGAATCAGTAAATGGTAAATGGACTGTACTTATATAGCGCTTTATCCAGTCTTTAAGACCCCTCAAAGCGCTTTACATACTACATGTCGTTCACCCATTCACACCCATTCATACAGAGCAGTGTATCTTACTCTAGGAACTAACATGCATACACATTCACACACCGTTGGCCATGACATCGGGAGCAACTCAGGGTAAAGTATCTTGCCCAAGGATACATCGACATGTTGACTGCATGGGCTGGGATCGAACCCACAACCTTCTGGTTGAAAGACGACCGCACTCCCTCGCAGCCACAGTCGCCCGAATCAGTGGCCGTTTCTCAATCGCGAGGATGCTTGCTTGGTAGCACATGTCTTTCGAGTCACATGCTTCAGAAGCTAGGCAAGAATCCTTCCTGGCATTCGGAAAACGAAGAGTGGAACAGGCTAGCAAGTTTGCAGGTGTGCGTCATATGTGAGGCCCCGCCTTACATTTTCCGCCACAGATTTGGGGAAATTGGTCCGTGCGCAAAGCATTGTGGGGATTTTAAGGACACGAAGTCTACCCATGTGCAGCCTCGAAATTACCCACAAACCAAGGACGCGGCCTCGGTGGAATTCCAAGTATGCTGGAGATTGGAACAGTCCTTCGGCGGCACTCGATGACGTAGCATCCTTGAAATATTGGCTTGGAAGCCAGTTTCCTCGAGATTGAGAAACGGCCAGTGACTTATGTCATGTTAGATACTATATATGTTTACAGGTGTTTGACAATAACACAGGAAAGTGAGCCGACATTAATTCTGTCAGCAAACACGCCTTCATTGACCTAAGTTAAGTTTGACACATATTTCAGTCAGTAAACCACATTTCATTTTCATGCTAACTTTAGCTTGAAAGCTCAAGTGTTGTTCACTACTGACCCGAAAGAGTTTGCTGCACTCCTGGATCATGTGTGCCAGGCCGTGAGTGGCAGCCAGGTTCTCATTCAGGTCTCTTTGGTCCGGCTTTCCCAGTGTCGGCTTCCTGTTCATCACCCTTTGACCAAGGCAGAGGGGAAAGAAGGACAGTATGATTAGTAACAGCATTCATCATCCAAACAGCGTTCACTGGATGCGGGTTGAAAGAAAGAACATACACTTGATGAACCCTCTTCTAGCTTCACATATATTTCTTAATAAGGTAATATGTTCATGTAATCATTCTATTTCCTCTGTCTCTCCCTCTTCCTCCCCTGTCCAGCTTTGCTCTCCCTCCCCCTTTCTTCTCTATCCTCCGTCTACAGTATCCGGCTCTTTTGTTTCTTTGGATTGACCCTTTCCTGTTTTGAGAATGGACAGCACATTTCATATGGAAGCTGCTAATACAAAATCTATATCAGTGGTGGCAATCAAAACAAAGGCAGTGACTGCGGCTGTGAGGTAGTGTGGTCGTCAACCAATCGGAAGGTCGGTGGTTAGCCCCTGTCAACATGTCGATATATTCTTGGGCATGATGGCATGGCTAACGGGGTGTGAATGCTGACTTGTTTTTGTAAAAGAGCTTTGAGGGCTCGTAATGACTGAACAAGCGCTATAGAAATGCAGTCCATGCCATTTGAATGAGCAGTGGAACAGACACACACCTTGGCGAGGAGCTCTCCTTGCGGCGCAGGGTGTTGAGGTGGAACAGGGATGGCGCCAGACACACAGCCAGGTTGGTGGGAGTCATCTGGTTCTCGGACACGCTGGCCGTCACGTCGCTCAGCAGGCAGAGCAGCGTTTTCAGCACCTCGCGGTTCTCGTCGGGCAGCAGCAGCACGGCGGCCCGCGCGGCCTGCAGACGCAGCTCTTTAGGCATGTCTGGAAAGGAAGAGGAATTGTGTCAGGGCTCGTTTTTTTATATTATATACAGAAGAATAACCTTTGGCCTTTTCAAGTCAAGAAGTTAGCTATGATCTATGTGTGTAGTCTAAGCCTACATGTGTGTGTACACACTATATGGTGTTCTTCATGTACAGGAATGGTATTGTTTCACTCTATACAAACAGTTCAGAATGCGCAGGGATGTGAACAGTGAGCCAAAGAAGGATGAACCAATCACATATATAACATCATTCCACAGGCATTTCCTGCGCTCGGGTTGTTTTCTTATTACGGTTTCACAATTGTCTTGCTTCATGGCAGGCAAGCATCTACAGCTCTAAAACAATAGCATCTTGTGCATTCCAGCATGCAATCCTCTTACAGACAGGTGGCTGTGTTTGTGAGCTAATGCGTGTATTGTCTCAACACGATTTTGTTTACTATTTGAATGTAGGTGTGCGTGTCCTTACACTGATAGATCTGGAGGAAGGTCTCAGACAGTTTGCTAGTGAGCAGGGGTTCTGGCAAATCTCTGAAGTACTGCTTCAGCATGTCGGCAACGTCATAAGCCGATTGGCCCTCGTAGTTGACGCCTCCCCCGTCTGCGCCGCTCGACTCGTTCATCTGGCGAAGAGCTTGGATACGAGATTTAACACCTGATTTCCTGAAAAGACCCACCTGGACAGAAAGTGACATGGGGGGGAGAATGGTTACATTATGCATACATACACAAGAATAGCTATGTCCGCTTGGAACTGTAGTTCTCTCGTAAGTAATTACCATGAGTAATGTTTTATACTATCATGGAGGCGTATCAAAAAGGATTCCTGAGCCCAAATCTTATTTGCAATGACCTTTAAATGATTATAAAGCGGCAGACTGTTATAATTGAAAAATTACATTTTGGCTTATCCTCAAATCCGGAGCTTACAGTCACTATGGTGACATCACTGCAGATTCTGTTGACTGTATTTATAAGAAGCTCCATGACACCCAGTAGGCATCGCTGTACTGAATGCTGTGTAGGGCCTCATCAGTAGCCTTTTAAGGCGGTATGAAATGGCAATGTTGGGAGGAAAAGAGAAATAGGCTGCCGGCCGATGCCAGCCTGAATATTTTCCATGAGCTTTCACCACCTTCACACAGAGGCGCCTTGTCCTGCTTTGAATAGAACAGCATCACTCTGTTTCCTGTTTCGTCCTCTGTTATTAGCTATTTTCTACTAACTCTTTTCTTTCCTCTATGAATGTGCAAGCATATGGTACTCACACACACTAAGATAAATCAGTCATAATGTCCGTGGATTAAACAGACAGACACAGGTGATTTAACAGCTGCACACTTTGACTCTCTCCAGACCTCCATGCTTCAGCGGGGGAGAGAAGAACTGGAAACACTTACTGACTAAGTAAGAGACATAACAACCACTGAAAAAACTGTGGATGGATATTTGACTGATTGCACATTATGTATCTTTAGCACCAGATGAACTGGAAACGGAATCTCAATGACAGAGTGGAAGCAGCTTTGACGTTCCATGTACATTGTAATTACAGTATATGCAAATGTTTATATATACATATGTCTATATGTGTACTTATTGTTACCTGGTCGAGGCACTGGCTGCGTAAATAGCGCATGGCCTGCTGGATCCCCTGAGGGAGCGGCTGGCCTGTCCGCTGGACCATGACTTGTAGTGGCACACCGAACACATTCCTGTCTTTGTAGTCGCGCACCTTGATCCGCTTCATAAACTTTGGCACAGCCCTGCAACATGCACACACAAGAGAAACAAAGTCATCAATATCTGCTGCATAATGACATGAATTAAGATGCAAATTAAGTTGTTCAGGTGTTGAAGGATTTCTTTAAACAGGTCAACAATTCAAAGATATGCCTCCATTCTGACTCAGTTTCTTAGATGATGGGTTGGACATCTTTTTGGACAAGTGGAATTTGTTTAGCTCTGCAGCACTAAATCACATCCGGACAGAAATAGACCCAAATGTGTTTTATGTGTGCAAGGAGGAAACCAAGCAGCTGTAGAAGCCTGTCTCCAGGTTTATGAGAGGGGAGGATAAACAGGGCGTAGGATGTACCGACGGGTGTCAAAAGGGGAGGATCCCACCATTTTATACATCCGCACAAAGTGTCTGTCTCACTGTTTGTTACTTTGTGTGTTTGTGGGCTTGGGAGCAAGTGAACACCAAGTCTATGACCACAAACCCCAGAGTTGAAACATCAGCTCCGACCGTTTCACAAGAATGCACCCACAGATTTATGGCTGTGTATCTATCTGCATGGGTGTGAGTGTGTTTAGCAGAGAGACGCTATGTGTGACTCAGGACAGGCGCGTCTTTGTAGAAGCCGTTCACAAGACTTAAAACGCATCTCAGAATTACAGTTTGGGGAAAAATGGAAAGGAAGCATATTAAAGATCCGTGCCCGGAATTCTGAATATGTGTGGGCCTTCGGCGGCTAACAAGCGGCCTCTGTCTTTCGGAGAGCCTCAGCCTGTCATGAGACCATCATAACGCCTTCTATTCCTGTCTTAGGGAAGGCCTCGGGTAGAAGAAAGAAAGAAAGTGGAAAAACAAGAATATGATGCGATTTCTCACTTTATTTTCTTAAAACTTTTAAAGTTGTATGACATTTTCCATACATGTTAGAAAATCTGTTCTGTGTTACTGTGATCCTGTGTGGTAGATTTATTTAATATTTCACAAGTTTTATGTTTTGACTCGGAAGAATGTCCAGTATTCAAAAGTGAAATCTTGTTTACATCACTTATATTTTGGACTGCTTTTCCTTTAGGGCTTCCCTATCACATTTCCTAAAATGATGTATCTTTAGCCCCACATGATTGTTCTCTGCGTGAACTGTAAACGGTACTGGAATCTGGAAACAGCTTATATATCTATGTACATTGTAATTACAGTATATGCAAACGTTTATATATACATATGTCTGCTTTTCCTTTAGGGCAGGGGTGTCAAACTCAAGGCCCGGGGGCCAAATCCGGCCCGCGACTTCATTTCATGTGGCCCCATAAGAGCTTGCAAAGAATATATTATGTTTATTATACGGTTACAGGCTGATTTACAGAAGCACGTTGCCCATAAACTACATGACTTTCTTCTCAGAATTTGACTTTTTTTCTTCAAAATATGCTTTTTTTCTTTGAATTTGACTTTTTATCAGAATTAGATGTTTCAAAATGTTACTTTTTTTCTCCAAATGTACATTTTTGCCCCAAAATGTCACTTTTTTTCTTTTTTTTCCTTCTAGATTTGGCTTTTCTTTTTAAATCATTTTGTGACATTCTCACTGAAGAGACTTGCAATTATTTGCCCTAGACTTCTGCTTTCAGACGTAGTTAATGATGAAGTTATTACCCTATCCGATAATAATCCAATGCAGAGGTAATATTGTAATATAATGCATTATTTTATATATTAAATATTTATACATGTATTTTTATATAGTCTTAAAGTTACAACCGGCCCTTTGAGTGCAACCATAATGCTGATGTGGCCCGTGAGGAAATTGAGTTTGACACCACTGCTTTAGGGCTTCCCTATCACATGATCTTTCTAAAATACTTTTACCCAGCATCTAACTTCCGACAAAAGGGAAAGATGCAAAAACCGAAGGCAGAAGTACAGTGGGAGAGAACTGTAAACTTGTAAAGCGGACACAGTAACAAGGAAGACATTATGTGCCATTGGAGAATCACAGATAATAAAGTAAGGAAAGACTGATAGCCGAGAAGTGATACAGAAGGTGGAGGGATAATGGCTGTGGACAGATCCTTCCAGCCTCCAGCTCTGGTAACACCATGCGTGTGAACTGCTATGATTGCCCCGTTGAGAAAAAGACAATGTACGGCCCCTTCCCAGCAATTACGGGCCTGGGAAAAGAATGTGAAACCCAACCTCTGTGGACAGCCGTCACCACACAACAACCTGCAGATGGAGGGGATTCGGGAGACGGGTGGGATAGGAGTTGGATTGATGGTTTGCTAAATGGAAGTATTTGATGGCATCATGTACAGTAATGAATTAGCCAGATGGCCTCATGCAGGAAAAACAAGCTTTAAAGTTGAATTATTTATGTTGAACAATCACCATATGAAGTCCCCCTATCCCTAATACTCCCTGTTCCTTACACAAGAAATATGATTTGACTGTAGTCCACTCACCAGCTGAAGCCATGTTTGTTTGTAGGGGTGTGTCTCTCCAGCAGAGCAGTGAGCTGTAGCAGAGAGAGCTTCTGGAGCAGATTCATCTGTAGCACAGACTGGCAGCTAATCTGGAGCTGGGCCGACGCCAAGCTGGGCCGATGAGAGTTCTGGAAGCTCGGCCAGCGCAGTTTCTGTGGTCTGGAGAATGTTCAGGGTAACAAGAGGGAGAGAGCACAAATTGAGCTGTGAGATGCGATTAAAAACGAGCAGTCAAACTCTTTGGATCTGCGTCATTCTTTTGTGTACACATAAACTTAGAATACAAACAAAGCCACACACAGTTGGTAGTTTCACCTGCCAAGTGATCAGTTAAGGGATTACAGGGATTTATGTACACATCAATCAGGAGATTGTCTTAAAGGCTACAAAGTTGTACACCCCCAGAATGTAATTCTGCCTGCGGATTCCTGAAGGAACAACAGCCGTGCCCATGGAGACCAAGCAGCATTCCAGAATATTCAGCACCATTACGTCAGGAGAGGAGTCTCAGCGTGTCCCCATGTTTATCCTTTGCTGTCACCGTCTATGGAAAACTATGATTTGTCGGAGCCTGAGTGTTTGTCTTTCTATTGTTTTGTTGTCCTTGGGCATTTCAGGCATTTAGGTAATGTAAGGCAGGAGTTTTACAGAAGAATACTAAGAGCATGAGCTTGTTTGTTTGAAATGTACTTGACTCTGAACACTGAAAGGTAGTATGAAAAGGTTATATACATGTAGTAATACGATGGAAACCCCCACATACTTTGTTCATTAAGCAATGGATATCATCCTTCCATGACCTACTAATCTCAGAGCTGTCAATCGCTTCTGCTAATAAGGCTAAGGGGGAAACATTAGAGGCTATTCAAAGAGCTGCTGATCAGGTAATATCATTCATGTAAATGATGATTGTACATATACGCACACCTTGGTGCAATTGTAGATTATTAGGAGTTGATCGCAATTCAGCTTAAACAGATTAAATGTTATGTGGGAAAAAAAAGGTATGAATGTATCTTATGTGGATACATTGTTATGCTATAAATTGTTATGCTATAAATTGTTATGCTATAATATATATAATATAATATATAGATGAACTCAGGCGATTGCTGACATCAGGGAGGATTTTCTGTGAAATGGCAAGATGGGTGGGACGGGGTGGCATGGGAAAGGGATTCCCTATATTTTTTCTTTTCTTTTTCTTTTTGTATTGTATTGTCTATATTGTCTATATTTGTCTAAATTTGTATCTGTATAAATCCCTTTTGTGAGGGCAAAAAAATAAAAAATAAATAAAAAAATGTTGGTCACAAAAAAAGAAGAAGTAGTTTTTCATTGGAACGACTACAGGATAAATAGTCCCTATAATGCGAGAGAAACGTCTTTGAATTTGCCATTACAAAGAGATGAAAACTAAGAAAACAATATCTTAAAACCATGGCTAGATACCATGAGTGGTAGGTGAGATTTTCTTTTCTTTCATAATTTGTGTCAAGAAACTCATGGTTATCCTGCATTAGTAAAAAAGACAATATAAATGTTCTTCACCGACCTGCTGGTTCTGGTTAGAGATGCGCCGACCCCGGAATCTCTCCTCTCTCTCATCCCCTCCTCCCCCTCTCCCAGCGGGTTTCCTGTGCTGTCCTGGTCACTTCCGTTTTCAGTCTCCTCCAGCCGGTTCTGCAGAGGAGAGGATGGGCAGGGGGAGGCAGAGTCCAGTGCCGAATCCGAGTCTCCTTCTTCCTCTTCATCCTCCTCCTCTTCCTCCTCCTCCTCTCCGGCCACAGCCTCTGACCAGGCGTTAACGAAGCGCTGCAGGCCGCTGACATGTTGCAGCACTTGCTCCAGTTTGCGCTCATCCCCCTCCTCCCCTTCCTCCTCCTCCTCCCGCTCAGTGTAGGGGACGTTGTCGTAAAAGCTGAGCCGGCTGTCGACGGATCCCTCCGAGCAGTGCCGCTGGCGTCTGCTCTGCCGGCCCCTGAGGGTCACCGAGTTCCCGTTATCATTCCCGTTGTTATTGCGCGAACTCCCATCCTGGAGGGCTTTGGGGAAGGTCCCAGGCTTGTGACCTTCTGGTAAGTAGAAGAAGATCATACCCCCTTCTCCCTCCTCTTCCTCTTCTTCAGTTTGTCTGCTATTGTCTCGAACACTGCAGTTGTTCCTGTGGTTCTGCTCATCAACGGTCATCCCACTGCTAGCTTGGCAGGGGACGGGTGGCGCAGATTTGGGTGTGGGTGTAGTTTGTCGATCTGACGCTTGTTGGGGAAGGCTGAAAGGATCGAAACCCTCCAAATACATGCCGCCTCTCTTACTAGAGCCCGCCGCTGTGCTGTGGCTGCGAGCGCGAGTCACCGGGCTCGGCGTGCTCACTGCACTTCCACTGCTAGCTTCCGATTGGCTGCTCCCGGTGCTGCCGTTGCTGGTCTGTGTGGAGTAGGATACGGAGCGATTCCGGTTGAGAGTCATAGTCTGAGCGGGATTGCGCTGGTGATTGAGGTTGAGGTTCATACTGGAGATGTCCACACAGTTGAGCCTTCGCAGCTTGTCATCATCCAGACCCTCTTTGATGACAGGCTCACTGATCTCTATCTTCCCCCCGCTGGTGCTCCCCTTCTTCTTTCTCTTGGAGGAGGTGCCGCTGCGCAGCCGCAGACTCTCCATCCTCTTGAGGAAGCTCTTTGCTCTTGAGCGTGTGCTCTTGCCGCTGCCACCTCCTCGGTCCAGACTTCCTCCTAGTCCTCCCATGCCTGTTTTCACATCAAAGGTGAACTGTCCGAGTGTCTCCAGGGGCGACGGAGGCATCCCATCAGACAGAGAGTCCTCGTTAGCGCATCCTGACCCGCCCGTGCCCGAGGATGAGCACATGCTTGCTACAGAGCTGGCACGAGTGGCGCCGGAGGCTTCATTTTTCAAGGCGGCACCATGGCTCTTCTCTTCTCTCCCGACACTCCCGCTGCTGTGGATGGAGCCCACTTCAGGCTGCTCGCTGAGGTCGGTCAGCACACTCTCTGAACTGTTGGCTTCGCGCAGGGTGAGCTTGCCTTTCTGGGATGCCTCCTTTGGGAATGGGGGTGGGACAGCATCTGCTGGTAGTGAGGAAAAAACCTCCAGCTCCTCCATACGGGACCAGCGCTTGCTGTCCCTCTGGAAGGTCCAGCGGCCACTGATGGCACAGGGCTCGTCCTCATCGGAGTCCTCGCTCTGGAGAAGGGAGAAGGAGGGGAGAAGGGACAGGGAGAAAGAAATAGGAGGAAGAGATGGAAAAAAGGAGAGGGAGGGAGAGGAACAGTTAGAGAACATTATGCATTGCTACGTTTTCCATTTACATTCCTCACCTTGGTCCAGGAAACTTTCTAGAGTTATGGAATTTATTTTATAATTGTTGCATTTGCCCTTTGCCTTGTGTGCATTCACGTGCGCTTTCCAAATGTATCTATGCTTTTGTAAACTATATCAAATATACTTATGGCTGTAAAATGCCCCACAACCTAAGAACCTTTACGAGATCATTTGACACGGAATTCTACAATAGTTTTATATAACATCATCCTAAACTGAGCCGCTGTGGTTAGGCGTATGACCAGCCAGCAAACAGGATTCAGCTTCTTCCCGACTGCTTGGACAATAAATACGAAGACAACAAAAAAGTGACCATTACTGGGTGCCATGCAATTTCACAAAGTGCACACACCTCCCCCAGTTTGGTTAATCTATCTCAGGCCCTGGAGGGAGTTCAGGAAATTCCATTATGACCCCCATAGTTTGCAGTGCAGCCGGCTAGACTGGGGTCGCTCCCCCCTACAGTGTTTATCCCCTCTGTCTGTGTATGTACACACACACACACATTAAGTGTGATACAGCGTCAATGATACACTTCTACTGTCGTTGCTTATTCCTTATCTATGAGAGTGAAATATATACGCTTTCAAACACACTAAGCTGGGAGATTCCAAAAAGCCATCTTCACAGATCCCAGTCCAAGTGGTGGACCAAACCACACGCCAAAATGTAACCACTCATTTATCTTTACCTTTCTGAAGCCCTATCTTTAATCTTACAGTTGAGAAAGCAATAACCTTAGAGGGTTTAAAGCAATAATTAGAACCCCCTTTACACATATGCCGAGAAATGTGCAGTTCAAAAAGAAAATCCATTAAAAAAACGGTCAAATTCACAAAACCCATGCTCCACTAGCTGAGTGCCAGTGTTCCATGGGCTTCATATACTGGCATCATTAATTATATGTTTGCAGTGGAAACATTACGTAACTTCAAATAAAATGTCACAGGGTTTTTGATCTATCGGTGCGACCATTTATAGTGGACAATAGCAACTTTTGTGACATTTTCAGATTCCAATATGTTTCTTTCTTCTCTAGTTATGTTGGTTGGAATGTGAGATAACTGCACAGAGAGCGTTGATTGGCCAACAGAGCGTCAAGCAACATTCTGGAGCTATCTTATCCTCGAACCATCAAACCACCAAAGCATTCACTGAAACGGTGGGAGCTTTGAACCTCACAAGAAGTCTGCAGAAGGAAAACTATGTATTATTACTATTGGACAGATAGAAAGAACAAACCAAAAAAGAAGGGATGGAGATTTAAGAGAGAGGGAATGTTAAGACACGAGGAGATCAATGCATTCCTAAGCTGTCTAAGGAGGGGGTTGTCACCCTGCAAAGATGGCAAATAACCTCTTTGACTCCTCTACTCTTGTTGACTCCTGAAATGAAAGGTGACACGGAAAGGGTCATCCTAATGAATACCACCACACACAGAACAAGGATGCTACTATGTACCACTTAAGGCTGTTTGTGAATTAAGGTTAGTTAGTAGAAAAATGAGCAAATCTTGTCGCAAAGTGACAGTGTAAGTTAGTCTGAGTGGTTTACTTCAAAGGTGCTAAAACCAGGATATACACACACTTATCATAATTTCTTCCAAGAGGCCTGTTTCTTTGAACGTGTAATCTAAGAATGTGGCGTTTGAGGGAGTTGGCACTCAATCAAATACATCTATTGAGTTTGCTCACATACAGGCGACGTTGGGTTGTTCGTTCTGCAAGATTGCGACAAAGCAGCAGTCTAATTCCTTTTATGGTGAGCCAGAAGTATGAGGAAGTATTTGAGAAAGAAGGGGAGCATGCCCTGAGTAGGGGGAGGTTCTGGTTAATGCAACCCCTTCATTTAGACATTAAAGTGATCCTCCTTCCCCCGAGGGTCCTCTCAGCCCACTTGATATAGAAATCAACCCAACAGGTGCCTTCTCATTAAAGCAGACGAGAGAAAGACCACGGTTTCACCCTGTGGCCAACAGTGAACCGACGTTTGAGGTGAGGGAATGCAATTGTGGTTGAGGAGGCTTGCATAGGGGGCTTTTCAGAAAGGTGTGGAGTTAATGTGTGTGCATGTGCACTTACTCTTTTTCTCTGCGGTGATATCTCCAGTCTCATCAAAGCACACTTGTTGAGGGTGTTCAGTCTCCTGAAAACACAAAAACACACACACATGCAACATTAGATATCAAATCAAATCAAGTTTTATTTATATAGCACATTTATAAACGATTTTTGGTCGAGCCAAAGTGCTGTACATATAATAAAAATAGCCTACAGTAGAGACACTTTACAGCAAATACAACAGCACAGATTGTTCAGAATATCAGTATGATATAGATACATTTAAAATGGACTCTAAAATGTGCTAACCATCTGCTTTTTCCTAAAAACACAAACCTCTCATCACCAAGAGGCTGTATGGTGGAAGAAAGGAGGAAAGAGAAGGAAGAGAGGAAGAGAAATACAGAAGGGGAGCTTGGCTAATGAGCTGCTGAAGGATAATCTCCACATGAGCGGGAAGATAAAGAGAGGGAGACAGAAAAGGAGAGCGCAAGGAGAAGGAAATCTGCTGGAGTAGTGACGAGAACTTGGGGAGGGGGCAGAAAGCTTATCCCCCCCTGGCCACCTGGAGAAGGGGAGAGGGTGGTGGCTGGGTCCACCCTCGAGAGAGCTCTTAGGGCAGATCATGTAACAATAGAGAGATGAAGGGATGGGAACTGGGGGATAGTCTGGGTTGTGGGGAGGGGGCTGAAAGGCTGCCAACAGAGGAGACATTGAGATGATGGCTTCCAGATGTGGGGGGGGGGGGGGGGACACCTGCTGTGGTTTATTACTGAAAGTCAGTATTTGATGAAGTCGACTCCATTAAATAAGTAGCTATCAACTTTCTCCAAATATGCTAATTCATACAGCTGGGGCACCAAGTAGGAAGCAAGCTAGTGCTTTTCAATGATACTCATGGCGTTAAGGTATTTTAAACATAGACTTACTAACATGTCTGAGACTTCAAACAACAGGCAGTTCAATATGTCTCTTACAAGATGAAAATAAAGACTGTAATCAAATCAAATCAAATCAAGTTTTATTTATATAGCACACTTATAAACGATTTTTGATCGAGCCAAAGTGCTGTACATATAATAAAAATAGCCTACAGTAGGGACACTTTACAGCAAATACAACAGCACAGATTGTTCAGAATATCAATATGAGAAAATGACACCCTCTGTCCTTAGACCCTCACATCGTACAAGGAACAACTTCCGCGCAAAACCAACAGTTTTAAAGGGGAAAAAATGGGAGAAACCTCAGGGAGAGCAACAGAGGAGGGATCCCTCTCCCAGGACGGACAGACGTGCAATAGATGCGGTGTGTAGAAAGCGTTGCGTGACCGTAGCATGCTGCAGTCAAAGGTAGCAGGGAGATATGTGCGTGCCAGGACGATACAACATCAGTGTTTCCCCTAGGTTTACTGCTTTGGCGGGGTGCTGTCTGAGAGGGGGGGGGGGGGGGGGGGGGGTGGTATTGGGATATTTTTTTTTTAATCCGCAGCATCACTGTTTCTTAGGGTCAAGAACAATACACTCACAACCTAACATGAAAGCATTTAGTTTATTTAATAAAAGAGCACATGTTCAATGTGAAAAGTGACAGTAGATATAGATTGGTTGCAATTTGATGCTATATAAATATAAATTTAAAAAAAATTATAAAATAAAAAAATTATAATTTTTTTTTTTTTTTAACACCTAGAATTTCAGGGAGGGCGCGGGGCTCCGTTGGCGGGGCGCAGCGCCCTGCCAAGACAATGGTAGGGGAAACACTGAACATGACTGAGGCACACGCTATCAGAGACTGAAGAAAACTTCGACAAGGAGATATGGACAATGAGAGCTTAACGCAAAGGGAAACGGAACAGTGCACGTCTTCAATGTGCTTATCGTGTCATTATTTTATCTCATCGGCAACTTTCCAAAGCATGGCTCCTTTTTGAAGTCATGCCCTCATGGTTTCATTTGGGGAGAAAACAAGAGATGGAAGAAGATTTGCAAGAAGAAGAAAGAAGGCGCATAAGATCAAAAGAAGAGAACATACGTATGAAAGGTTGACTTGTAATCTCACCTGCAGAGAGCCTCAATGGCGTCTCGATCGAGGAAGTCATGGTCCCTGGTGACCGAGGAGATGTCGATGGGGAACAGGGCGTCTAAACAGAGAGGGTCTGGTTAGTGTGGGCATCTTCCTGCCACTGATTGGATCAATGTGTTCAGATACATCTAAAGATACAACCCCTAGCCTCAGAAAAACCCACCCACACTAACACCCACCAGGGCCTTCCGTCCCACCTTCTCCCCCC
>CALSBZ010042853.1:8049-39522 GCA_943591055.1 Gobionotothen gibberifrons | reverse complement strand
ACACACACACACACACACACACACACACACACACACACACACACAGCGCCATATTACTACTCATATTTTTCTTATTAGTCATGGTTGGCAGATTAGTGGTGGTTTTCTATAGGAAAGAAAAGGTTGACATTCGAAGTTACACTCAAAGTATTAGAAAAGGAAGTAACAAAGTAAGATAATGTAATAGCAAGCATCACACATTACCCAAAAGGTCTGTTGAATTAGGTTTCAGATAAAAAGCTAAGATTGAGAGGACACATGGCAAACACTACAGGCTAAGTGGACGTGGAAACTTCTATTCCAACTTCAAGGTTGTAAAAACTGCTGCGGTTTTACTGCAAACGCTGGTTCTTATTTTCAATAATCTCACTGCTAAGACTCAAAAACAATATTTTAGGGTAAAGTTGTTTCTGGCACAGAGTGAATGAACCAAGCTTGTTTGATTTATTTCTAAAAGCTATAACACTGGAGCAATCCCATTTCAACACATAAAGAGGTACTGTGTGTTAACACGTTTTCTCAGAATTACAAGAGGTGGAGGTCTGCTTGGGAAACCAACTGAAGATTTGGGGAGTGGTTAATGATGCCAACCATATGGCTTGGAGAAGAGCACACAGCAACATTTTGAGCTGTGCTGGAAGTTTACAGAATTCCTTCTCCAAACCAAGTGAGGTATAATAATCAGTGGAATAATTACCTTTTGCTCCACAGTAGCTGTTTTTTACATACAAATAATTGAAACAGTATCATGCAGGGCCGGACTGGGACAATAAGTCAGGCCGGGAATTATACACCCAGCCAGGCCACTACTTGGTTTCTTTTGTGCCATTTTTGCTGGATTTATTTGTGAATATTTACAGCGTTGCTGCCCATAGTGATAGCCCTATAGTTTAAATATATTACCCAATAATAAACATATGAACAGGGGTTACTATTTAAAAAAATGTGCAAATGTATTTGGGAACCTATCCATGTGAACATATTTTGAGTTCAAATCCTCAAGGGGGGGTCCGGGGACATGCCCCTCCGGTAAGATTTGTTTTAAAGGTTGGAGTTAAATGCATCAATCTGGTGCACTTTGAGGGACTAGATCTATGGAAACACCCATATGAAACAGAACTGTATAGTGTATACATTTAAATAATTAACATCATAAGAACATGGCCATAAACAATAACATACCATATCCAATATAAAAAAGAAATTGAAAATTGTTAGTTTATTTATTTATTTTTGGTTAATTTATAGTTGTGAGTGTGTCTGGGCCCCTGAATTAGCCTCTCTTGTCTCCCTCCTCTCCCCCCTGCTCCTCTTTGAGGCAGCAGCAAAGACTCGTTTTAGCTCTCAACAAGTTTTAAAAGTTTATCTTACCTTTTTTCACCTATTTAATTTGTATTCATGCATATTTGACTAATCACTCCCCCTTCAATTGGAAATATGTGTTTACATTATGGTTACCAAACCGTTTGAGACCCACTGAGATAACTGACTAAGTTAACTATCTAAACACTCAGTGAGTCCTTTACCTCACGGAGCTGTAGTTATAAGATCCTCTCAGTCTGACAGCAGAGGACTCTCCCTCCACCTTGTTGTTGAAACAGCTCCTTATATCCGTTAGCGCAGCTAGCTAACAAGATGCTAACAAAAAAATACAAGTAACCGGTGCGTGCTCTCTCTCTCTCGTTTGCTCGCTCGTGCCACACATACACACACCCTCCCGAGCTTGAATGACACACAGAGACCAATCGAGGGCTTTGATTTATGATCGGTATGGCAGTGTTAATTTCGTCAACGAAAACTATGACGAAAATTGTTCATCAACAACCTTTTTTACATGACTAAGACGAGACGATGACGAGCTAAACATAGAGTCTTGATAACGAAAACTATGACGAAATGTATATTTAGTTTTCGTTGACGAGACGAGACGGGACTAAGGTGCTAATGGTGGACTATCGGACATTCAAAATGCAGCATATTTTCCCCCAAGTGTCCTTCTTGTCTGTCAACATGCATCTTCTAACTTGCAATATCATTATTTACGCTCTCTTCACTCCAGAAGAGCGATCTCCCTGTGTCTCTCTGTGTGCGGGGAGCGGGGCCTAACAGACATGCTGCAACGGACACAGAGATCTGAATGGAGCGTTCAGAGAGTATAGAGACACATTTTGACTAAAAGTTGACTAAAATGTAATTTTTTTTAACACGTTTTGAGTTTTCGTCGACTAAAACTACGAAGGATAGGAATGACTAAAATGTGACTAAAACTAATAACCATTTTCGTCTAAAGACTAAGACTAAATAAAAAACAGCTGCCAAAATTAACACTGCGGTATGGAAGTGGCCATGTCGGCAGGCCACATCATGTAGACAGACAGTCCCCCTGTGTGAGGCAGACCCACATTTGCGCAGCGTTGCGTCGCCAGGCCACTTAACAGGCCAGGCCATCGGGAAACCTCCCGGTCCTCCCGATGGCCAGTCCGGGCCTGGTATCATGCCTTATGCTGCGTTCACACCGGACACGATGCGAATATTCGCTTCACTCTAATCGCTCTTATCGCTCTACACGCTTGAGTTTCACCGCGGCTGTCAGCTGTGTTTACTCACATCATTCAAACAAGACGCGGTAGCCAGGGGGCTACTACAACTACAACAAAATGAACATATTTTACCGTGATTTAATTGTAATACACGTTTCAAAATGATGCCTAATTAACAACATACTGATACCGGTTAGTAAAAAACATGAATGAATGCTTTGACAAGTGTGCCCCCTCCAACGGCTTCATGCTGCTCAACGTGCTGATGAAGATAATTTCATATGATCAAAGGATTCATAGGAAATACTAAATCAACTTTGAGATTGCTTTGTCAACAGCATTGTCCCTGCTTTGAGGGCTACCACATGTATGTCATTAAAGCGATGTCAGGTTTATACCAATCATCCTCAAACAGGGTTCCCTAGAAATGTAACGTCTGTTGATATTGTCTGGAGTGTTCTGGATTGTGACAGACTTGGCATATGATTAACATTGGTGTCAAAAGTGTGCCAGCTACCTTTCAGCAGCAATGAATCATAATAATAATAATAATAATAATAACTTGAATTTATATAGCGCCTTTCATAACCTCAAGGTCGCTTGACAAAGAAACATACAAGGACAAGACATAAAACATAAAATAAATAAATAAATAAAAACATAAACATAAAACAGGGGGCATAAATGGAAGTGTAAGTGGGGGGGGAGTGAGTTATTGTTGGACAGAGTCGGACAGCGATGGCCGGAGTCTTGAAATATTTCTGAGGTGGAAGAAGGCTGATTTTGAAACGGATTTGATGTGGTTTTGAAATGAGAGAGTTGAATCCAAGACAACACCAAGGTTGCGGACCTGAGGGGATGGGGAGATGATGGAACCGTCGATGTTGAGGAGCAGATCTCCAACCTTCCCGAGCAGTGCCTTGGGGGCCACAACCATGAGCTCAGTTTTATCACTGTTTAGTTTGAGTAGGTTGGTGGTCATCCAGGTTTTAAATTCGTGTAGGCAGTTGATTAGTGACTGAGGGGGAGATGGGCAGAAGATTTTGTGCTGATGTACATCAGCATCATGGGGCCTTGGGTTCAAGATTTAAGTTGCAATGAGAGGATGTGCCCTGCAGCAGTGTTGGTGGGTTGAATGTTGTTTGAAGGAGGTACAACGTGGTAGTGGAAGGATGCTGCACATGTTGAGGAGATGGGAGGTGTTTGACATTAGGAGGAAATAATGGAGCACATCGATAGTTGGAGGTGGATGCATGCCTGTCTTTGTGTGTGTATGAGAGGGGTATGTTTTTATCTTCTAAATAAATGCCTGTGTCCTTAATTGGCGTGTCCATTCTAAGGTGTCAAATATCACCTTTGACACAAGAACGCGTAGAACTCTCTTCCTTTTTATATTTTGTTTCCTGTTTTTGACTATGGAGCAAAGACCGAATTCCAAAGTACCATATGTCCCTTGGTTCTCTGTGCAGAATCAACCAGTGTGTAACGCAGGAAGTTGATGCTTTAGTCTTCCCTGCCCTGATCCGTGACCTCCTTTGAACCCTGACCTCTAGCGAGCCACGTGATAAACCATGCAGACATCTAGGCTGTCAGGATAAACACAAACCAGGTTCAGCTGGGAGATTATCACTGATCCGGAGACTCCTTTGCAAAAGTGCATTGAGCAGGTTTGAATTTCAGAGTGATTTTTTCCAGCTCCCAACTTCATAGAGCTCATGTGACTTGTGTCCTTTTTCAGAAGATAGGATGGAAGATAGTGCTAATGCAGATCAAAGAGAGATGGAATGAATGGCAGACACACCAACAATCTAATAAACACCTACAATCTATTCCTTGTCTCTTTCAAAGTGTGGAAAACAGTGATTAGTGAAAACTGTTGCTAGGTAACATGAATCAAGATGAGAAATCGAATCCCATCAAATATACTTGTGAAAATTAAAACATATGTAAATCATCTTATTTGTGTTTCATTGCTTACCTCTGGTATAATTATTGAATGTTTTCTTACAAATATAATTGCTGAACCAAACAGGATACATGTAATAACTGTGGCTCATCTTGACGTTTACACGTTTATTAATATCAGTCAAAAATGCAAAAATTAAGTAGATTCAGGCAGTTCTTTGCGTCTGTCTTGGAAATATGCTTGCTTTCATGCTTAAAACATTTGAAATGTATCCTTCTGTAAGCATTGACCAACAAGGAAGGTTTTTGATACGATTATGAAAGGCCTTACTTTAGTTGCAACATCTAAATATTTAACTTTATGCATAGCTGACCCAAATCCACTGTGCAGGAATGTAAGGAATCTAATGTATTAAGCCACATATAAATAAACAGAAGGAAGTGGGTGTTTGTGTTTAGCTGCGTAAGGAGAAGGCAGTATCCCTTCATGTAGGCAGTGGACAGAACATGTTATAAATGGATTGTGACCCATTGATCAAATCAGGGTCAAGCATATTAAAGGGCCAAATAGAATGACTGATATTTAAAGTAGTTAGGCTTTTTAATTTGTGAATTATGCTGTGTTGCTGTTTTAATACTTATTTATTTTTTATTTCTATTCTTTATTCTATTTTATCATGTTTTATCAAACCACTGTAAAGCGTCTTTGAGCACCTGGAAAAGCGCTTTGAAATCAAATGTATTATTATTATTATTTAGTTATTAGTTTTGTGAATGAATACTGATGATACTGATATTGATAGCAGATCTTCAGTTTTATTTTTTTGTTTCCTTCTTAAGCATCAACAATACTAGCATATATCCTCAAATGCCTGCGGCTCAGTTTCTCTCATCACTTAAATACATTATAACACTTTACCCCTGATGCCGTGAACCCCCCTTCAACCACTCTTTCCCTCCCTGTCCTACACATAGACACAGTTGGTTTATTGACTTTACGAGCTAAGGGACAGCACTGATGTGTTTGAGGGTGGGGACTTTGGGAGATGAACAGGAGCCGCAGTCAGACCTGTGTCTCCCCCCTCCCCCCTCCGCTCCTCATCTGCCCTGGGGGATGATAGCTCAACTCCAGAGTGAGGAGGGGGACTAATACTGTCCAGCTGGAGGTTGGCAGCAGTGACATAACCTCCATATGCCCAACAGATTGGGCTGTGGCTCTCATGCTGACCCTTCTCTGTTTACCCAGTCTCCCATCTTTCCAAGAAAGAAGGAAAAGGACAGGAAACTTAAAACGGGGATAATAGAGAAACACAAGCCTCAGTGCAAGAAAACACTCTGGGTAACATAAGGGTAACACATGTTTAATGGGCCATATTAAAGTGATTCATGCATGGGAATAAAATATTATGTTAGTAATATGTGTGATGACAAGCAATGGACCAGATAACCATAGTGTTCAAGTACCCTCAGTTTCACTGGGAGCTAGCTCAAGCTTAATCCCAATTAAAACATTCAGTTTTTAAGGTTATGCCTTACTTATATTGATAGCTTGTAAAATACAGGAAAGGCATTGGAGAAAGAGGAGACTCTGCCTAGATAATAGAGCTGCTCTACCAGGTAAGCTAGCAGGGTGCCCTATCATTGGTTTGAACATGTATTGCATTTGAAGCATATATATTTGTTTGATGAGATGTCTCAGTCCGTACCAACCAGCCCTCATGACATCCTTTGAGGCAGGCTGCTCGCATGACTGAAATGGGTTAAAATACATAACCTAAAGTGACTTGCTGAATCTGTCAATGACTTCAAAGCAAAAGTTGTCACTTCATTATTTAATTTGTAGAATTGCAAACAATGAGCTATGATTTCTCAGAGGACAACAATGTCCTTCTTATACTTGTGTTCAGACTGTTTGACTACAGAGACATAACAACACGTCATTGCCTGAAGACAAAATGTTTCAGCCTTTACAACCATAAAAAACAAGACAAAACCCCCTTTGCTACCTCACTTTGAGTGCTAATGGCTTTAAGGCAATGAGGCAAGCTCAAGACAAATAAGAGAATAGGCTGCTGGGTTTCTGAGTTCTTCCTTTATGCACCCGCAGGTTTTGAACTCGATCCTCGAAACTGTCATGCTCATGAGGCATCAGACAGCAAGGCTTTTCTAGCTCGGATTTCATTGCGTGCATATTGGTTAGGGCTACTGAAGTGGTTGACATGACAGCTATATTGTCCCTGCAGAAAGACAGGCCAACAGGGAAACAACATGTCTACCATTCATTTGGTTTCAAATGAAAGCTGATAAGAAAGTTAAAGACGCACGCGAGCTTGAAAGCCGACAGCACCTCAGTGAATGTAAACAAACCCCAATTTCAAAAGCTTTACCAGGAGACCTTTTTCAGAACATTACTGACATTCTGCTTTGTTTTGCTACCAATTAATGAAAAATAAGGGCTCGAGTTAGCAGCTGGCAACTTTGTGGCTTGTCAGGGTATTAAGTCTAAGAAATGCTGGACACACATCGCGTCCACTGACCCTCACCTCAACCACATACGCACACACACACAGATAAAGACATTAAGTTGTCAAAGTGTCACTTACCCAACATGCTAATGCTAAGCGCTCCAGTGCTTGTATTATTACCAGCTGTAAGGAGTTAAAGTGGAGCTTGGCCTGAACACAGAGTGTGACAACACTCAGCCAGTGGCCTTGTGTTCACCCATTCATGGTGGCAAAGAGGTTACGATCCCTGAGTGACTACAAGGTGAAAGGTCACAGGCAACACCTCTCGATCAGAGGGAGAAAGGGACATTAAGTGCCCGCTCAGTCTAAAGACAGATTATGTTGAAGCTGCTTGGAGGTCTTGTCGTTGGATGAGCAGGGAACAAGACACTCAATTTACTAACAAATATCTCAAGTAACATAAATGTTGGTATAAAAACTGAATGTATGAAACTTATACAGCACTGGATGAACTTGATGCCATTTAGTTGAGAAACATCTTGTGATTGGTCACAATGTTGCCGTAACACAAGGTTTTCTTTTGAAAAGGCCTTTGAAGGCCAAAGGCACCCATATCGCATTCCTAAAAGAAGTTAAAGCTTTTTTCTTTGTGCAGTTCACAGTTTAAGACCTCTAACATAATGATTTCGAGTTGATTATCACACTATACTTAGAATTTTGATTCGAATAACCTATTTGACAGCAACAGCCAAAGTACCAGAAGTGAATTTCGGGAAAACAATTGGACGCCATAACCATTACATGCACAGACATTCTTTATCAGATCTAACAAGTGCCTGGAGGCTAGTGTAGGTTAAAGGGCCACTGTCGAAATGGTCCATTTAGCCGAGCTGTTTTTTTTCTGTTATGTGATCTCAACTGTCAAGTTCACTCTTACACAATGACAAATACAAAATGGAAAGTAAAAGGAGATGGGAAAAACAAGATGTTTTCACTCTAGGACACAGAAAGGCTTTCAACCTCCTCATATAAAAAAATTGCGGCCACTTAGTATAGTATGGAGAAATAAGGAGTCAAAAGGCCGCTCAGACAGGTGGAGGTGGTATGTTAGTTGAAATACATTCTGAGTTGTGGAAATTCACTGGCAATTATTCCCCTTCCCAGATTCTTTGGTTCTCCTGGTCCATTTTTATCGCCTACCATAATTTATAAAATTTGGATATAGTCAATGAATGTCATCCCATTTTTGAGCAAGTTTGTCAGGTGGTCAATTGGTTCACTGCTTTGACAAAAATACCTAAAAAACTATAGGATGGATTTGATGATTTCTTTTAACTTTTGATTAATACTCTACTCAAGCCCAAGTTAGATTTTCCAACAGTTTCAGCGACTCGTAGTGCTGTGACTGGCATCACAAGTAAAGACGTTTATTATTAGTAAAAGATCAAATCTCCATAAACATTTGGATTCAGCTGGGCAGATCACCCTCAAGTAAAGTATGCTGTCTGGTATTTCACTTTTTCTGTGCTTGGGGAAAACACATGTATGTCTCATTATACTGTGTGATAAGATCTGGACTTCATTTAGCTGGCAGGTCAGTGGGATACTGAGGGGGCAGTTGGAAGATGATATAAAAGGGTGTCTTGTGCTAGTGACTGGAGGGACAAGTACGAAAAAGGATCAGTGTGGTGTGTTTCTGAACACACTGGGACAACATCATGACTTCTGCTCTGATTTCTGAGTATCGCAGTACTCAGAATTTAAAAAGCATCCTTCTTTGTGTTCTGAAATTCTCAGAATTTGTGTTCCCCTGAATAATATTAATCATACATCTTCTAGTGTTTATGAATCACATAACACTATTTTAAATGGAAAGGGATACATTTGTACTCCTTGTCCTTACCAGATTCATGATAAGACCAACTTGAATGACTGTGAAAAATAATTGTTATGCTTTTTTTGGTGTGGGGGACAAAAGGATATCTATTTTTGAATCATTCGCATTAACTGTTGGTCTTGTTTCAATAAACAGCTAAAACAGAAGACTCAAACATGAATAATTGCTCCAATACAGCAAGAGAATACTCCCAATCAATAGCATTTCAAGGGTCGAAAATACAAACAAGAGCAACAGGATTAGCACAACATCCCCTGAAGATGTCCAAATAAATGAAAGCTTGCTAACCCACTGAGACCTGCTAGAGCTGCAAAAAGCAGCCGACACACAGGAAATGAAAGCCCACTGGAGAGTAAACAAACAACATACCATGAGATCAGGCACCCCAAGAGGCCGTTAAGTCACCAGTGATGAGACCATTTTAACGGGGCACTAAAACTTGTTGTAAGTACCCATCTGGAAAAGATTCTTCTGGAATGTTTCTGCTTTAGAACTAATGACCAGTGACGAGTCGTCACGCCATCATCTTCCTCTTGTATCACATCACAAGTCTTCGAGTCTTGAACCTCTCTTCTTCCGTCACAGGTGAGGATGGATGGATGTGCACGGGTGATGGCCAAGCACTCATATCGTTTGACTTTGAAGTTAGTTCCTTCTCTTGAAACTACATTTGTTTTCACTTCAGGTCCCGTTACAAATTAATGAATATTGTTTGTGTGCACACATCATTTTTTATCAGAATACCAAATATGTTTTTGATGTGAGACCTTTTCTGCCTTTTGTAATTTCCTTGAGGTTTTTTTCTAGCAACTATAATTATAGTTACGTCCTTATTGTTTATAGACATTTCTGAATCATGCGGGGGCAATTGAATCTCTTTACACATTTTCTCTAATTCTCTCTCCACTCCACTGCTGCTTTGTCCTTCCTGGTTCTCTTACTGTCAGAAAATGTTCAACACAGTACTAGCAATCAGTAGTATTGATTAACATAGTGACTCGGGTAAATAAAGACTGCTCTGTCTCTGCCAACGAAGCAGCTTTACTCATCACAGCACTCACACCATTTCTGCTGACGGAGGGAGAAAAGGTGTAGGAGTTGCCGGCCCTGAAAGTCTGCGGTGTGAAATCAGACATTCTCAGGCGGCGAGGCAGGAGTGAATTCCACAAAGTGGGCAAATATTTGTGCAAACCACTTTGGAATCCAAAGCTTTGCCAAATCAGGAGTTCTGTGAGTGTCGGCTCTGCGAGGATCTGCTCCTCATCCGCGTACAATGTCAATGGACCCTTGAAATAGCAGACTTGCTGTTCCAGCTCAGTTAGATCTGGATGTTTGGGTCTGAGAGGGAGACGAGTGTTTGCCCGAGTTCTTTGCTGAACAATCGCATCACCTTCCAGCTGCAGAGCGAAAGCATGGCAGCGAATGGGACCATGAGAAGTCAAGAGCATGCATCAAGTGGGCTACTTGTGGCCTTGCTGAAAAGTTCCCACTTGAGCGAGAATTAGGGTGCAGAGCCTCCGAAATCAAAGAACAGGCTGATTAGGATTCTGCTCAGGAGTCAGCTGCAGCTATAAGAACGTAAAGCTCATGTCTAGCCTTTTCCTCCGTCTTCTATACGTTTTACCGACTCTCTTTTAATATACAAAAAAACAAATTAAGAAATTATAGCATTTTCTGTCATGCTACAATCTCATGGCTAAAATGTGCAGACATGGCTTTATTTTGCATGCTCCACAGCTGCTCCCTGGATCAAACATTTCTTCAAGGTTCACACTTTAACTACAGTACAGAACAAATCCGAGATTGCTGAATCAATAACACAGAGAGCGGTTTTATGATCGAGTCAAAAGACGCATTCAGTGAGTGCATGTGTCAAAAAGAGAAAGTGGGGAAAAAAACTGAAGGAGAGGGAGCGTGGAAGAACAAGCAAAGTAAACAAGTTTGGCGTGAGCTTGCTCGAGTCACTGGGTTTAGCAAAACATTCCAATGTTTTTGAAACAAGCGGCCTTGTGAGTGCACAGGGGATGAAACAAGGGGGCTTTAAATCACTGAAGAGGAACAGTGTTGGAGGACTCTAATTTAATCATAAATATCTCATGTGTTCAGCCTCACACACCAACATGCCAAGTTAAGTGCCCACCAGTCACATGACAGCAGCACAACCAGTGAGAATAACCTTGCCAAACCTAGTAAACTGGAAGAGGACAATATAGTTCATTAATACGAGCCACCTTGAGCTGGTGAGCTGCATCGTACATATATCATCTATCAAAAGCTCATATAGCCTTATTTATTATGTTGATATAGCATGTGGTTACTGCAGGAATCAGATCTAATTACATTTCTGCGAAGATGAATAAGACTAAAGCCACCACATGTCTCATACACAGGCTGAGCCAAATTACAGTCTTAGACAATTATTTGATTGCTACTTGAGACTTCAAATATTTGTGTTGCATAAAACTAATTAAAGCATGGAAAGCTAAAAGGCTGGCCAGTTTATAAAGGTGGTGGGGTTTCACACTTTCTTTTGAAAAAAGATCTTTCTTCTTGATATATAGCCTTAATTGATTATGTATGTGCAATAGGGAAAGTGCAATATTTCATTATGTATGTGCAATAGGGAAAGTGCAATATTTCATTATGTACAGTATGTGCAATAGCGATATGTGCAATAGGGAAAGTGCTGTACCTGTATGTTTCTTGTTTGTTTCTTTGCCATGTGATATGTGATCTCTGTTCTGTACCTATGACTGATTGACCTGAATGTTTTATGTTTATTATCTCGATGCCCAAAACAAATTTCTCCTAAGGGAGACAATAAAGCTCTATCTAATCTAATCTAATCTAATAATTTACACCTAGAGAAAAACAACACACATTTTTGCTTTTAGAAATGAATGTTCCCTGTTAAATGAATTATTCGTACCCTGATGAACACAGTTCATTTCCATCTTTATTTCGAACAGATTAAAAAAAAATAATAATACAAAACAAATGTTAAACAGAATACCGTATTGGTAGAACACAGTCTTTTTTTGTAGAAGTAGCTAGTGAGAGAACCTTCATTTAGAATTGTTTTGTCGGACTACTGTTCCCAAGTTAAACAGTTAACTTCAAGCCAACACAAACAAGTTGTGCAATGCGCTAAACATGATGAGCTACTAAACCTAATGTAAAAGGATCCATGTCACAGCGAAAGGCTCTGAAAAAAGGTAATAAGCACACTTTGAATTGATACTATATAAACAATAAAGTTAATGCTTTATAGATAGAATTTTTACAAATAGCGCTTTAATTTACATATATAAAACGACATGTATAAAGTCTATAGTATAATGGAACCACAAGACAAATCTTTCAAATCTTTTAGAAGTCAAGAACCAAGTTCAAAACATTCAAAACATATATAAAAACAACATGTAAAGATAAAGATGATGAGGTAGGGTGAAAATACAGAATGTCCCTGGCACGTATCCCATAGTCATGTCTAGTCGAGTTGTTCTGTAATCTCATAGCGCAAACATACACATGCTTACAGAGAGAAAGAGTCTGCACATGCTTTTAGGTATGCTCTGAATCATTGGCACTCACACACACAAATACTGTTTTTATCACTCTTTAAGTTGTTCAAGAGTTGCAGGTTTATCTCTCGAGACTGACATGGACTTGAATAACATCTCTGTTATTACAGAGATGACAGGAAACAGTGTTGGCCTACTTTTTCATTTCCTCATGACTGGGATGGGATACTGGCACAAAAGCAGACAATTCATCTGCCTTGATAAAATAATAAGGAGGTGCTATTTATAGACACAAGTCGAGCAGCTTGACCTAAATGTGAAGGCGTACTGAAACGTGAGGTACCATCGGAGGGTTGGTGGAACATCACAAGCTTTTCAACGGTTGTCACAAGCTTTTCTCCACAACGGTTGTTTTGAAGCCACTGGGACAATCATATGATTAAACATCATAAGCAGCATAAGACGCCTAGAAATATTCCAAGATAACCGGAGTATTGTGGTCTCAATTGCTCATGTAGATATCAAGATGTAGATGGAAAATGTATTTCGTAAAAGGGACTCCAAAGTCCTTTGAAAACCATAAAATAAAAAAGATCTAAACAGGTTGGAGAAACACTTAAATTAAACCCCAACCACTTAAATTGTTGCCAAGACCATAAATGTATACCACATCCCAACAAACAGCATAATGAGTTAAAGCCGAACAGCAAAGCAAGGCAGGTTTAAATGAAGTAGTTTGTCTCCAAAATATGCAGAACTAACTCAACTAAAGATATCAACTTTCATTTTGTGTTGATATGTAGTGAATTCTCCTGTTTTCAAACTAAATCCCTGATTAAACTCTAATAGCTGTGTCCATTCTTAGGGTGAAAGTATCTTGTTGAAGCTAATTTGCTACATGGTTGCCTGCTGCGTTTTAATCCGAAGAGATCTCTGCTGATGTCACAGTGGTGTGCCCTTTCTGACTTCCTCTTTGGGCATCCTCGAGGCGTGAAATGGCCCAGCTGGGTCCCTGTTGAGTCCTGTAGGGCCACAATAGGCCCAGGACATCTGTGTGGTTTAACAGTAGGCATGGCTTGAGTAGACCGGAACATGTCTATGGACCTCCCACCGACCCATCCTTAAGCTCCATACAAAAGCCTGGTTGCCACTTGACAATAACACATTCATGCACAAGTAGGGGCACAAAGACCCTAATACACACTCGCATTCAAACACTGGGACTTAGGTATAGCAAATATATTTCCGTAAATCTAAACATAGAACTGTTACATTATTTAGTGTACTTAATGTGAGTTTAGGCAAAATAGTATTTTATGATCGTAATATCTCCCACAGCTGCAGTGCAGTTTTGATAGTGAGTTCTTAGGGATATGTTGAAAAACCTTCACCAAACAATACTGGGACCCACAGATTCACCCTATTCTGAATACACAAGGCTCAATGGATGCAAATGTAAGGTGGTTGTTTGGAGGGACATTTTTGTCCAAACCACTTCGGTCCAATTTCATAAGGCAGGTTTTTGTCGGTGCTTGATCATTTATTCATTTTGTGGTCTGAAAGCAACTAACATTTTCTTGCCAAGCTGAATCTAGCAGGGTAGCTGGGGGTGTGGTAATTCAGAATTGGATGCAATTTTGGTATTCATTTTGGCATTAAATTGAGGCTCCACTAAGACTAAACACAAACAAGGACAGTCTGGGCCCTCTTTTTGGCTTTAGTTGGTTTTGGTGCACATGCAGGCCTCTTTAAAGTTCCACAAACCCCATAAAGGAAAGACTGCTTGACTTTTGTAAACATTTGAAGAAATTGCTCAACCAGTACATCTTTTTGTTTACTATTTAGTACCAGAATGAATACGTAAACTGTTATTTGCACTTTCAGCGTGATTGTAATTAGTATCTGATTCACTTTGGCAGCAACAACATTTCAAATGACCAACAGCGACCGTATGCTAAGTGTATTCTGTGAGACAAGGAACACTTTGTGAGGGTGGGCCAGAAACTCACCAGAAAATGTTGCTGACGCTGAATTTCACAAACAAGCAAGTCAGGCAATGCATACTTGCACTTCAAAGTCTCCACCTTCCACACAACAACATAAAATGTCCTCTTAAGAGAACCCAACTGAACTTACAGCCCACGATAGAGCTGTAAGGATGTCTGCAGGGACCACCAATGAACTACAAAGGAACTGCTTAAAGGTCTGTGCTTGTGCCCAAAGCCTTGTTTTTTTAATTATAAGGTGATGAATTTCTGGATAAACATGTATTAAGAGCTTGTATTAAAATATTTGTCAAGGGAACACATTGTGCAAACTTAGTAACTCAATACATGTGAATATTACAGAAATGCAGCAGCTGTGTGCATGTTCACACTCAACTGAAATTCCACAACCTTGAACTAAAGCAAAACAAAAAAAGGAAAGCCATAATTATTTTCTTATCTTTTGTAGCTATGTCATTGGTTGGAAAACTAAAAACTAAACTAGGTAAACATTGGAAGCCACTAAACTTAAATTGCCTATAACTCCACTTTATTGATGGACTGATCTCTGTTTTTTTATGCAATACCATCAGCTGGTCAAATTATAATGGGTATATTGAACTAATTATGGCTCAGTAACCAGCCAACAGTGGTGTAAACATATATCAGAAATAACTTTACCTTGATGCAATCCATGTTTAAATCATACTGTAATCATAAAGGAGTGGCAGTAGATTATAAATATAACTCTATTGTGTAAAGACATGACATTTAAAGAGAATGTTAAACAATATCCTGGTCACGTAAAACCTTTTAGTGCAAGGACAGGATGGTGCACACATACAGTATGTAAGTGTCAGCTGGGGAAAAGAGAACATGTCAGCATAAGTGACGTGGAAAAGAAAAATAATTCATGTGCTGAGTGGTGTTGACACAATTCAGTGAGCAGTTACTGCTGAGTGCTGTTTCTGACTGTTCAAAACCTTTCTTACTGTTTTTCCTTCTCTTGATTGACTCATGAGTTCCATTTACCTAAAAGTTATTGTTGCGAAACAGAGACCCTCTATATGATTTCATATTTTGTTGATCACATTGTATATATGTTGACCACTGAGTGTCTATAAGAAAAACGTCCCATTGTGCATTCTTTATAGCTTTAGATAAGCCTGATTTTCTGTCAACTAGAATCATGAAATTGAACTTTACGATACGATTTGAGCCCTTAATTGAATGGAATAACTGAAATATTTTGTAGGCAGATGTATTTGTTGCCCTCTTCCTTTCTTCCTATCTGTCCTGATTCAGGATGCCCTTTGACCTGTCTGAAAATTATCAAAACCAATTTAAACAGAGCAGAATGCATACCACTCATTCCAGACCCTGGCATCTACTTCTGAGCCTTTCCTGAGCGAAGATGTCCATATTACACCTACCTCGGACAAATAAAAGGCTACTTTGAGTGATCTTTTTTTTTTAAAGGTTGTTGAACTACCAGTATTAAAGGTGGGGTAGGTAATTTCGGAGAAACCAGCTCGAGTGCGCTAGAATTTGAAAATACACAACTTGAGAAAATCTGTTACTTCCTTACAGAGCCCCTCCTCCAACACCCGAACGCGCGCATGACCAATGAGGGCACGAGATAAGTTTGTGCACAGATGGAAGGCTGACAGGCAGGCAGGCAGGCCATCCAGTTACTTTAGCCAGGCCGGCTAAAATGATTGGTCGTGCTTTTTACAGTACTACGGCTTCCACAGATGAAATTGAACAATTCAACAAGATAAGTCTTTAGGGCTTTACTGTTTGTAGCAAGGGAGAACTTTGATCTATGTTTTCTTAACAAACAAACAGCTATTAACCACGAGCTGATGAAAAGGCTGAAGGTCTACACTTGTGTGCAGCCTCAACGCTGCAGTATCTGTTACTGTCTTGTTGGAATTTCATACCTCTGGCCTAAAGGAAGGGATCAGAAAAATGTCTGCTGAAAGTTTCAACCCTTGAAAGCGATCACTGCCTAAAGAAGAATCTTCTTTAAAAAACATAGTCCTTTTGAATTGGCTTATTTGGAAATGGCATATGAACATACAGTAGGTATTGTCATAAATGAAAACTGTTTAAAGTGTCAGACAATTTGATTTAAAAGCTTTTTATGATTGAGTTTCATTAATGGTTAACTACATATGACCACGAGTACACAGACTTAGAACACTCACATCTCTCCTGGTACAGAACACTGTGTTCCTGCACTTTATGGCTGGGAACACACATGCGAGAATTCACACACAGTCATAATGGTTAGTTACACATGCATTTCCTATTAAAGCCACAGCATTATGCCTACATCGTGAAGAAAGAGCACAAATGAATAGATGACAAATGAGTGACAGGAGGGCTATAATTAGATCGTGTCATAATTCTTTGACCCACTTTTCCACTTTTGCCTCTTTCATGTGGGACAGGGAGCTATGTGGCAACAGCCTGAAACATCCTGCTGGATATTTATCACCTGGTGTTCTGTACTTCAAGAGAGAGGTTAGGTCACAGGGCCCTGACCTCTATTTTCAATGGGAAAAGGATCTGACGGCTTTTAAAATCTGTCCAGGGACTACAGATGAAAAATAGCCTCTTGGTTAACTCTGGCACATTTACAGAAATGTTCATTAATGTGCACTGTCCCTGTTAAATAAATGAATACATTTAAAATTAAAAAAAACACCAGCACCTGTTCTGACTTGGAAGTTGCTGAGATATCAAAGCAAACATCATGTCAACTGTGAACTTTAAAAATTATCTCACCTGACTTTAGAAACGTTGAAGTGGCCTGATCTTGGCCATCTGAGGCCAACCATCCTTTAAGTGCAGCACTGTTAATCCACTTTCTTTGCTGCGGCTCTTGTATGATAGAGGGCTATCTGTATTATTTAAAAGCAAGATAGCCAGGGAGTTGGACATCTATTCTGATGCACTCAGTCCTGCAAGTGTAAAGGCAGCTCATCAGTTATACATGGGCAGAACCTAGTTTTCAAGCTTCTGTGGCAGAGGCAGGTAAGAAAGAAGTCTTATATGCATATACATGCACATTTACTGATACTAAAATATGAATTTTATATATATATATATATATATATATATATATATATATATATATATAATATATAATTATCGCTACACCCCAGCCAGAGCCTTAAGGTCTGCTGACCAGGTGCTGCTGATAGTGCCCAAGACCAGGCTCAAAACCCGAGGGCACAGAGCCTTCGCAGCAGCTGGCCCTAGGCTCTGGAACACTCTGCCCCTCCATGTGAGGTCGGCCCAGACCCTGTTTTTTTTTTTAAATCAACACTTAAAACTCACTTCTTCTCTCTGGCCTTCTAGCATTTTCTTATCAAGCTCCACTTTTGTGGAATCAGCTTCCAGTTTGTGTTCGGGCGGCCGACAGCCTATCCGTTTTATGAGTACGCTTACGACCTTCCTTTTTGATAAAGCTTATAGCTGATAAAATAATCTAATAAGAGTGAATTGACGTAGATATGCTGTGCCTCTTCACCTACATTTTGGTTCTTGCTCTTTCACTTAAATCCTAAAAACCTGGATCTTATATTTAAAACTAAGGTTATTACTACTCATTCTTCTAAATATTTTCTCTCTCTACTTCTCATACTCTCTACTCCTGTAATCTATTCTTTCTATCCTCTCTTTATCCAAAAACCTTTTCCCTCTCTGACCTCTCGAGGTTTTATTAGAGGGAAACAGGTTTTCAGAGTGGCTTATTCAGGCCGGGGAGTGTTATGACCGTAGACACAGCGTACCTCCCTACCTCTCATCAATTCCAACTAAGGCTCCAGTGGGGACCTTGTTCCCTGTGTGTGCCTCTCCACCTCTGTTTCTTACTCTCTTACTTGCTACCCTTTTCCCTCAACCTATCCTAAGGGAGTGCTTGTTCTTCCTTCTGTCTGTCTGTGTCTGTGTATTCTCATGTTCAGATTAACCCAGCCTCCCCCAAATTGTATAGGGATCCGGAGTCGAGGCTAATCCTGTTTGCTGTGGTCTTGTGCCCTGGATCCCCTATCCTGAGTTCTGGATTAAGTCGTGGACTTCGGGTCGTGGCTAAACCTGTCTCTGCGGTCCTGCCTGGGTCTCGTCATGCTGCTTCCCTGATGGCTCCCACAGGATTGTTTTTGACATCTTCGTGGATTCATCTTCTTATTACAGACACATGCATTTCCTAACATTCGGTCTACCTACGCTGTAACATTTATTATCTCTTACACATGGCATCTATTGCACGTCTGTCCGTCCTGGGAGAGGGATCCCTCCTCTGTTGCTCTCCCTGAGGTTTCTCCCATTTTCCCCTTTAAACTGTGGGTTTTTCTCCGGAAGTTTTTCCTACGATGTGAGGGTCTAAGGACAGAGGGTGTCGTTTTCTCATACTGATATTCTGCACAAACTACGCTTTTGTATTTGCTGTAAAGTGTCCCTACTTTAGGGTATTTTTATTATATGTACAGCACTTTGGCTCAACCAAAAATCGTTTAAAAAAAAAATGTGTTTATATATAAATAAAACTTGATTTGATTTGAAAATACCTGACAGCACATAAAGCACAGGAAAACCAAAGTATGACCCAAACCTCACAATTATCCTCTTAAAAAGAAACATCGGAACTAGTTATTGCCTATTTCGCCTATTGCTTGGTTGCAGCATCCCATCACATCCAAGACAAACGAAATATTGATCTTATTTGTTGGAATCACTGTTGCAGACGCCTTGCAGCTGCCTTTTGCTTTCTAATACAATGACAATGCAGTTTCCCCGCCCTGTTCTGAATCTTAAACTCCACATGCATCGACTAAACTACAACTGAGGGAAGTGGAATCAAATCACACATTCACATACAAATCAGAGTCAAACAAACATGTACCGTGCAGACATACACCGGTGTCAGTCAGTATCACTCACCTGCTTGATGACTCTCTCGAGTAGGCTTGCTGAGTTTATCTATGGCTTTAACGGTGGAAGACTTTATGTGGTCACTGAAGGACCTCTGCAGCAGCAGCAGCCTCATAGAGCGAGACATGCCGTTTAGCATCCACCCAAATGTATCTACGTCAGACCTTGTTCCTACACCTGCTCCGGATCAGATCGATTATTTAGCATTCGTGTCCTGTCAATCACACAGCTCCTATTTGTTTTAAAGCTCGGTTAAAGCATTCAATCATAACTGACTAGTTTCTCCATCTAACTGTCTCTATCATCTGGAGGTTCTGCCTCCTTCTCTTTCTCACTCTGTCTTCCAGTCTGGACTGAACACTCCCGTCTGCTGCAGTAGCATCAGTGCGGTAGCTGCTGGGGCTCATCCAGCTTGTGCTGCAATGCTCTCATATTCTATTCTGCCTGTGTGTGCGCGTGTGTATGTGTGGGTATATATGTGTGTAAGCGTGAGTAAGTGCTTTCTGACACGAACTCCAGCACTCTCTGTGAATATCTAAGCGGTTTATAGTCACGACTTCCATCTTCATCTCTCTCTCCTTGTCTTTAAAAAAAAAAAATGTTTTAATCTTCCATCTTTTTCTGTCTCTGTCCTCTGTCACCTTCCTCCTCTCATCTCCTCTGTTTACACCTGCCCTTCCCTGTCTAGACAGAGTGCATCAATGCCAGTTACACAACCCGTTGCCCAGGCAGCCTCTTATTATAAAGATTCACTTGTCTTTGCAGCAGCTAAAGACAACACAGAAGTCGAACCAAAAGACAGGAAGTGATGATGAAGGAATGCTAAATCACATTTGAGTCACCCAGAAAGAGCTGCAGGATCACTGGATGCTTTCCAGAAACTGTTAATGTTGAAAACATTTTGGGGTGTAAAGCTGAGCGAGAAAATAAAATGTCACAATATTTATAATCTAATAAATCAATAACTCTATTGCAGACTGGACTACTGATGCTTTCAGAAAATATTTACGAGTGGACTTTTTATATATATAATAATGATAATAATATATTTTATTTATAAGCGCACTTTTCATTTGCGTAAACAAAACTCAAAGTGCTAGTTACGTGGTTTAAAATAGTGGGTAAAGGCATATAATAGAACAGTGTAAAAAGTCTGGCAAATTCTGAAAATAACATCACTGTACTGTAATGCAGGCTTCAAACCAGGAAAAGACTTTATAATCTAATAAAATATCTTGTCTCCTATCACGATATAACATCAATATGGCCCTGCCCGATAGAGATATGTCCCAAAAGGAAACTGAGGTCAGGTTATTTATTTGTACCCGTAGGTAGATTCTGTTTGCAGAGAAAAAGACACTAAAAACTAACAAACACAAACAACAGACACATCTCTAATAAATAAGGGGGGGTGGGGGTTTTAAACTGTGCTCTCACTGGTTCCTCCAGCACCACAGAATCCTCTCAGTTATTCCCCACAGACAATAATCACTTTCCTCATCCAATCGGCCATGGTAAAGGGTCCGACTCTTCTTACTGTAAATACATTGTGGTAGGAATAGAGTATGCAGTGCACACTTTCAAACACAGGCTCACAAACACACAACAATGCCATTAATTATCTAGAAATCTTTAGGTATGTCCTGTAAACCTTATGTAACAAACATAAGCTACTGAGGAGGACAAAAACAACTCGATGGAATCCACTACTTAGACTGCTGCTGTGATCGGATTATGCTGATTTGGCCTCTATTAAGCAAGCCCAGCTCCCTGGGGTCTACGAAGAAGCTTAGTCATTGGCTACTTACTGTGTAAAAAACAGCCACTTCAATATCTAGACTGAGAGATAACATAATTTGCTCTAATACACATGAATACATCTTACATTATAACAAAGATGTTTTCATCCCATCATTAAAGAATAAATAAATAGTTTCCCTTTGTGGCATTGGTGTCCTGATGAGAGGGAGATCTATAAACGGTGAGACGATTTCTTAGCTTTGATTCAAGTCAATATTTGGAACAATCAAGAGGAGACACACGTTTTGTTTTCACCAAACAACAGTTCCAGTATCACACAATGCATTTTTTAAGTCCAAAATAATGAACTGACAGGGTAATGTTTTATTTTGTGCAATGAAGTAGCCAGAATTTACAGAATTTAAAAATACTCTATGTGTGTGCGTTCATACAGTATGTGCCTGTAGCAGTGAGCCGTATGAGCTGTTCAGATTGCCCTTCATTACATTCCACACTAAGCTCACACTTGAGAAAGTCAACCAGTCGTGCTAATTGCTCCAGCAAGTGAAGGTAATGTACCCAGCATTGGCTTATTGCACCCTGCTGATAGCATTGTGCTCATCGCGGCCAATTGACTCTATGGCCTCCTGAGGTTTGCTGAGACTGATAAGGATTAGATTCCCGCGTCTTTGCTTTTTCACCACCCTGTCGTCTGCGCTTCTTCAATGGTGGAATCGCCTCTTTAAAAAGGTTGTATATGGGGATCAAGATAGGATAAACAAACAGCCCAAACACATTTTTAGTATCCTCTTTCACACCTGTTCTACTCACATGACATCTGAATCAGATTATGTGTTTTATGCATCCGTGAGTATCTGCGTATTTCAAGACACGCAAGCATCTGGGTCAGTCTTCGTATCACAACAACATATCAGTGTACTTTCCCTCTCACTCTGTCTGGTGTACCTGTGATAAGGGGGCAAAAAACAGACTGTAACCTGGATATGAGGGAAAATGTCCTGAAGGGTGGCAAACGGGGGGGAGAGGGAAAAACAATGGAGTTCTCATACCTCAGGAAGGAAAGTCTGGCCAAATGCCCCCTCTGTCAAACAAAGGTGCAATGTGACAGGAGTGTGTACCTACATCAAACTCCACAAAACAGAGGCTGGAGAGAGTTACCTGCCAACACACTGACCTAGAAATGAAGATAGAGGAGGTGAAATATGACGGCAGGTGGGTTGTTTCTGCGAGAACTTCCAACAGTGTATATAAACGGTGTGTGAGAATCTTATCAAAATGTCTGCGAAAAACAAATACTTCTTTACAGCACAGCCAAAAATGTGCTTGAGTTTGACTGTATTTGTGTGGGAATCTCTTTGATGTGACCATCTGCTTGAAGTAGGCCTGTCAAACGATTACAATTTTTAATCAGATTAATCACAGCTTAAAAATGTATTAATCATGGTTAATCACCATTCGAACTATGTCCAAAATATGCCATTTCTTTATGTATATTGTTGTGGGAATGGAAAGATAAATGAAAGAAGGCGGATATATCCATTTAACATACATGTGTGTATGTATGTTTATTATAACATTGTTCTGTGTGTCAAAATGAAAGACAGCCCACACACCTATCAATCATCAAACCGTGGGGTCTTATTCCATTACGTGTTGATTTCTATCAACACGTAATGTGGTATCGATGTATATAGAGAGGCGAAGTCCCTCCCTTTCCGGGGGAGCTCCATGGGACCCCGGAAGCGGAAAAATATACATTGAAGTCAATGGAGAAAATGGAGAGGAAAAGGTTATCTTTTGATCCCGTTTGAATTGTGCCACGAATTACACATATGATGTTTGTCAATGTAAAAGAACATTTTGCAAGTCAAATTTTTTTAAATGTGTCGTAAAACTGTGAAGTTACACATTTTTTTGTGTGAAACTGCTCAGTGAACTACATCTCCGGACAGTAGTGTCGTCCATCTTGGTGACGTGTGCTAGACACGTCACCAAGATGGACGACACTACTGTCTTGTCAACAAAAGGATTGACTACCCTCACTATCACCACAATGAAACACGTCCAGAAGAATGTCATGCAAAGCTGCCTGCCTTCCTTCCTCTGATTCTCTCTGAACTGCCTGGTCTTTTTAATGTTTAATGTCAACCATTTGTGCAGATAGCGTGAAGTAGAAAATATCGTAGACGCTATAGCTAGCGTTAGAATTTCTCCCCCGGGCTTAAGTGTGTATTATAGAATGATCACACAGGTGTGACAGTACTCTTCAAAGTACACGAAATATGACTACTACTCTTACTGTTTAACATGTTGTGTTACTTATTGTTAAGACTAATACAAATGACAAGGCTGTAATGCTAACTAACGTGCTAGCTACTAGCTAGGTAGCTAACTTGATCCAGCCACTCCTGTTCCTTTCATCAGACGGGAAGCGAAAGAACGAGCAAGACCCATTGCTGGTATGATAACAACCTGGTACTAAGCACACAGGCATCTTGTTAAAGTTATCTTATCTTAGCCAGCGCCATATAGATCGATGATATATCGCGCTGATATTAGATATCTCTGTGGAGGAAAACAATGGTGACATCAGTTACGCGACTCTGGGATTTGTAGTCTTTCTAGTTGCGTATTTTTCATAGTCTTATATTTCAACAGTTTTACGACAAACTATGACTTTTTTTACATGGAAATTATTGTTTAAGATTGACAAACATCATATGTGTCATTCGTGGCACAATTCAAACGGGATCAAAAGATAACCTTTTCCTCTCCATTTTCTCCATTGACTTCAATGTATATTTTTCCGCTTCCGGGGTCCCACGAGCTCCCTCGGAAGGGGAGGGACTTCGCCTCTCTATAGAGATGTACTACAGCAAAAGTATTCTCCGTCGGGACTTCCTGCAACAACACCATGCCGTTATCTTAATTCTGATTGGCCAGAAGACATTATCAAAGATGTTCTATTGAGAAGACGATCACTACGTGACAAAAGTTTTCAAAACCGTTTCTAGTCTTTGGTATTTCCGAAATCTGAAATCAATCTTACTAACTGCTGTCTGTGCAATTTACTCCACGAGTTTGCGGACTTTATTTTGCTTACTTTAACATAATTTTACATGGTGGGGCTAAGGTGGGCCATTCTGCACATGCGTTAAATGCGTTAAAGATTTTAACGCAATTAATTCCAAAAATTAATTACCGCCGTTAACGCGATAATTTTGACAGCATTAGCTTGAAGTCTTACTCTATACTATCAAACCTAAACTCCCTCACTGCCCCACTTTAACATTACTCCATCCTGACAGTCTAATACCTTCATAAGTGTGCCAGGTAGATCAAGAACCAAACACAATGCTTACAATAAGATGTCAGACAACCAGACATCTCAAAATATCAAAACACAATAGTGACTATATATAGCTTATCCAAACAATCCACATCTCTTGCATGTTGTAGACAATCGCTCGCCCAGCACGCAGACGAGGGGTATAAACCAGAGCCTGCTGAGCCAGGACTGATTAGTCAGTCTGGGGACGGCGTGGGTATCTCACACCGTCAACACTGGGAGATTTACAATCCCTTGTTTACAGATGAAAGTACTTACCAGTTCATTTCAGAGGGAGCATTAGTTCAGGTCGGTAATAAACTAAAAAATTAAACTATAAAATGGAAATCACAAGAGAAAGGAGACACCTGTGCAGAAAAAAAAAGCATTCCTTGTTTGCTTGGTAAGCTCCAGACACATTTATCCATGTAGTTTGGAATGCTAATCTACTCAGGGAAGGCTTTTTATGTAACAAATAACACTGAACAATTTAAAGAAAACCTACATGTATTAATATATGTACTGTACAGGCCACATGATTTATAATAGTGTGCCGATAACCAAAACAAAATGCTTTCCGAAGCGTCCCTATACTGTAGTTAACATGCAAAGAATGGCATTAAATATTAGTTTTAAGTGTTTGTATTGAAAATAAATTGAATAGAATTTGAAGTTGAATAGCAATAAAGCAGCACATTGAAAGCCCAGTAGGCAAAACCCCAGAAAACCCAGTAGTAGCTCAAGAGAAATTAAATATATATTTGAGGTTTCCCATTTATATTGTAAAAACCCTTGCAAAACAGCACCTGGATCTAAAGGACAAAACAAATCAATCACCCATGCAGTTACTCATTGAAGATGTTTTGTATACAAAGGAAACACATGGTGGCTTATTCCATCTATAAAAAGTACTACATGGTTTTCATTCACAGTGGGTGATTAAACACGTTCCAATCCGTAGAAAAATAAAGCTAAAGTCAGAATAATGACGCAAGCCATTTAAAGGCTGCTTTCTTTGGTATTGGGGGGGGGACTTTTGTTGTTCTAACTGGAGTTCAGCAAGCTGACTTCCTGTTGTAAAATCCCCTTCATGCAGTGGCTTCCTGTTAAGAGTAACATAGCTTGGAAGATGGATACCCCCAAATATAGGTCTCAACAATTATAAAGAAGCAAAGAGGTTTCTGAGTTTGGACTCAAATCAATTGCTGAGATGATGGAAATTAAGACACTTATTGTGATGATAAATCAAAACGAAGTTTGAATAAAAAGAACAAGACAAAACACTTTGTCAAAACTCTTACTATTTCAAACTTTGTGTAATTCTAAATAGGGCTTTAATAAATTACAAATTTGCTATACGGACCAGTGCAATAACCAAATTGCAAGAGTTGCAATATTTGTATGTGTCAAAATATCCTTTTGAAAGTATTTATGTGCTTTAATGATGTCCCGGATACATATCAAATTCTACAAGTTTACGAAAAAAATATTGCATGCAACATTTGCAACATTTGCATTTGCATACATATATTATAATGATCAAACTATGATCATTATAATATATGTTCCAATTAATTGAGAACAATTATTCAAGAATAATCCTCCCCACGTGAATGATGTCATCATTGCAGCATCAGTCGAAAATAATCTCAACAGCATCTGTTTATCAATATGTGGCATCAAGCATTATAAAAGTATAATGATTTTCTAAGGGCAACAGCTTCATATTCAGTTGGAAGTGTGAAATGTAAATTAAATGAACTCTCCACACAGGAAGTGAGGGAGAGAGTGTGTCAAATGGGACAGGAGAGGAGGGGCTGTTTGGGGGGAGGTGTTGATGCTGGCATAGACTGAGGAGGAGGAGGGGGGGGGGGGGGGGGGCTAGGAATGTGACCTTGCACAATCGCAGCGACTCCTGTACTGTGTATGGAGGAGTTACAAAAAGATGGGATAAGCCAGATTAAGTAACAGGAACTACTGTAACACCAGTCATGAGCTTTATTGACTTGGCTCCGGGCAAAGGGACCTTCATTAGATCTGTCAAAGAACCTTCTCAGACGAGAGCAATGTCCTCAAAGGGCGTGTTGCTGCAGGGTATAAACAAGGAGAAAGGAGCGCGGGTCACAACTTAGGAAAGCAAGTCTTTTAGTATGAATGCTGAAATGAATTGATCTGTGACAGTCTCTAAATTAAGTGGGAATTGGTGTGGAAATAGGCCCACTTAGAGGATTGATAAAGCAAAAAGCTCAATCACAAGATCTCTGGATAAACAGGAATCTCAGACACCATCTGTTGCTGAAAAGACTGTTTGTTGTTTACCCTGGTAATCAAGTATATATCCAACATTCTTCAATAAACAATCAGTTTGACGTTTAAGGAAATACTCTTAGAGTAAGATGAGAAGATTAAGAGCACTCCCATGTCTGCAAGCCAAATGTTGAAAGGATGATTATCTTGGCTTAGCATCGACTGGAACCAGGCAAAACAGCTGGCCTGGCTAGCACCATGGTTGTGTTTTCTACATTTCTGTTTGTATAACAATCAAACTAACTAAGCACAGCTTGTGTTTCCAAAATGTTGACATTTAAAGTCATTTTAAATGATATATTTCCTTTGGGTACACAGATTTGAGTTGTTTTCTGGTTATTTAAAAGATGAGTAATGGTCAAGCTGATGCACCAAAAGTGTGTAATAATACAATGACAAATACTGGGATATCCAGAGGTCAACACCCAGGCCACGTGTCACTTTGTGTATGCGTCACTTTGTGTATGTGAACAGTAAAAACACAGCTGCATTTAGCATCAGCTTTAAATACCAGTAACACAACCTTATCACTGGATTTCCAAGAAGGGAAGGGTGGTGAGTAGAAGGGAAGTGAGGGATAAAAGAGAGAAGGAAACAAAAAAGGAGAGCCAGACAGACAGAAATGATGAGACAACTTGTTCACAGGAACCACCAAATACCTAGTCTCGGAGTACGCCTCCCATACAGGACCCCTCTGAGGGTGCTAAACCACTTCCCTTTTCCTCCACCTACATTCTAGGCTAGTACTGTAGACTATGAGGCCAAGAGTCCAGGTAAAAGGTCAGGACTGAAAACTGCTGCTGGTTGGAACGTCCATCATTGTGTTCTGTTTATGTATTCCCACTGCTTTATATTTAGATCAGGAAGGCGCAGCCTGGTGCCTCTAACCTCAGCCACAATCAGGGAGAAAAAAACATATACCATTTTAGAACCAGGAATCGCTGTGAGCTGTTAACAAGCTCCAACACTGGTGGCAGAGAGAGAAAGAGACACACACGAGAGAGTTACACCTTCAGTTTCCCACATGTTTCTGTTGCGAGTTGAGAAAGTAATCTCTTGGTGTCAATTGCTTCCTGTAGCTTCAGCAAAACCAGTATCATTTTAACAGTTCAGGTAAATAATCTGTAATCAATAATGATTGTATATCACTAAGCCAAACAACATTGCAGGATTTGTTTATAAGTGTTTATGACATTTGACAACTGAAGACCATGTCAATAACTTTTTATTAAAACACAGTTGGCCGTGTAAAGTTGAACTAGAATTACAAACTTGTGGTTGTATGCCTACACCAAACGTTTAGGTTGCTGTTCCTATCATCCACCTCCCGCATCAGAAGTAGAGGTGAACCAATAAGGTCAAGTGTTTGGCTTGTTTGGTAGGACAACCGAAATTCAATCAATAATAAATCGATGTGAAATGTCTCGATGTCATGTATTGAGTCAATCCTGTATTTGTATCCACCACAGAGTAAAGCATTACAATTGAATATGAACACGTTTCCTATCTTTCCTCCTAATCTGTCCTCTCTCTTTCTCACACACACAAGGTAAACCTGTCAACGTCCAGGATGAGAGGATGTGAGGTCACAGAGCTAAACAAGCTGCCTCTGAAGATAAGCACTGACTGATTTCAAGACAGGTCTTCAGTGAAACACTAATTACCTCCATATAAATCTGCCTACACGTTTACCACATTTAGTATGTTCAAGCTTAAGACATCATTTGAAAGCTCGATAACTTTTCTTTCTCAAACCTTTCTTATTGTATGAAACAAAGAAGACATTTGTAGTTTTCTCTTTTGCTTGATGGACCTCTCTATTGTCCATCAGTTTCCTCAATATGAACAGCCATGAGTTTTCCACAATAGACTTGAGGCGCCTAGCTTCAAAGGTTTTCATTGGAACATATCTATAATCATGTTTACATCAGCCTATACCATCATACAGTGTAAACATACGCTTTTTAAATCTGTCAAACCAACTACTTAAGTTTGATTTCAATATCGTACATGTGTATCAACTCACCCAGCACATTACATGCATCATCTCCTTGACCATGCCCAACCGATGATAAAGATCGTCATGCAAACTTGATGCATGACGGTCCTAATCATCTCCAGATGCTATGAAGTATGGAATAAGTTATGTCATTGCCATTCCAGTGCATGAGCACGCTGCAGGCCTCATGGGGCTTAGGCTGCGTCACAGGGGCTCCATAAAAACACTTCTAAACAACAGGTTGTCAGTTGTAACTGCATGTAGACACATCCTCTCCGTGCAAAGGAAAGCTGTGACACTGACCACTCGCCAAGCCACACCCAGCGCCGCAGGGAGGTCATCAACTGAGCCATTACAGAGCATCGGCTGTGGAAACGTCTTGTTGATCACTGGTGTGCTTCCGTTGTCACAGAGATAGTACAATTAACCATGAATGAGCTGTCTTTCATGGCAGAGCAGCAGGAGCCTTAAGGGCATGATGTGTGATGTAACACTGCAACAAATGTGTCGTTCCCAGGGGCTTAAATGTTGGAGATACAGAGGGGGCTTTGAAGTGTCTCAATGAACACTGGGCTTTGTACTTCATCAAGTCCCCCAAAAGTCAGCCAACTCCCAATCGTACTAACCCCCCCCCCCACCATCCAGAGTCCTAGGTTCCATCACACAGGCCCAGAGATGAAGGTTACATAACTTGCTTACAGGAAGTCAGACTGTTTTAAATGAAGAAAATTGACCATGAACATTTGAGTCCTTTGAAGTAGGCGCAGTGCGTTTTTTGCAAGCTTTAGCGCGCTTGTTAAAAAAGTTTAGAGTAGGCCAAAAGGTAGTGCTCAAAGATGCACCAACACACACACACACACACACACACACACACACACACACACACACACACACACACACACACACACACACACACACACACACACACACACACACACACACACACACACACACACACACACACACACACACACACACACACACACACACACACACACACACAATAACAACTGACAGCTTCTGCACATTTCCTATGACATGTTTTCAGCAAGAGGCGGTAATTAGAGTGAGAGGCAGAGCGAGAGTGAGTGAGGATTCCCAGCAGGATTTGAGAGAGGGGGGGGGGGGGGGGGGGGGAGGGGGGGGGGGATATGAAGGCGGACTGACGACACGGGGGGGTGTTTAATGAACACTGCTCCCCTGCTGACTGTCTGAAAGTAGCTCTGTCCATCCATAGCTTCCTGATGACCCTGTGCATTACCGGCAGACTGCTGGCCGAGAGGTCGCAGCCAATAAAGCGGGGCCAGCCTCTACACAGTGGGGGTGTTCTCACGATCAATTGCTATTTATCAGAAGGATGTCAGGTGAAGATTTATAACTGTAAGCTGACAAACGATACCCAAGTCAAGTCACAAAAGCATGTGTGTATTTGGATGGACACATTTACAAAAAGTACAAATTCGTAGTTGTTTTCGATATAAGAATATTCTTTTGATCACTGGAACATCTCAAGAAAAGGTAAGTTCAAGATGAGGCCAAAAGGTAAATAAATACAGGTCAAGAGTTTTGGGCATCAGACACGACATCCAGTCTGGCTCTTATCTTCGAAAGGGCGACTAGCTTGATGGTTTTCAAGATGAGTCTAGGTTCTTATCTAAACTTGGATCCTGTGTATGATAGAACCAGAGCCTGTCCTCCCCCATTCAACCCCTCCCTCCCTCCCTTTCTTCCTTCCTTGGCTCTTAATGTGAACACCGGACAAGGCTATCAATCAGAAAGTGTACGTATGAATCTCTTCACAACGCAACAGACCAGAGCACTTTTTCCAAAGACACTTGACAAAATAGTGAAATAGAAATCTACCGATACGCAACTTTGAGTGTTGAAATCAGTGAGTAGACTAAAGACACAACAATGAATAATAAAGCAAGGACTCACCAGCTTTTTCCGTCTCAGGAAGGGCAGAGGTGCTCTATGAACAAGAAGAGAACAAAGATTAGAATTGAATGGCCATCATTATAAAAACATAAAGTTAAAAGCCTTGATTTAGCAACCTCAACATATGAAAAGCAAGTACTTCTTCAGTTTGATGATATGGTGGTTACATTTCCAATCCCTTTGCATGAACTGCCTCCAAATCTCTGAACTTTTTTCATGTATGAGCATCAGGACACAGACAAGATTTCTGGTCGGGTTTCATGTGTGATTGTGTCCTATCCAGTCGGCCCATGAATGTGACTACAATAACCAAACAGATTATTAAGCAATGATTACAAATATCCCCTTGTCCCTTATCCATGTCCTGCCTTGCCCTCTTAAGACTGTGTTGCAGCACACACCAATAAGACACGTGTAGAAACACAATGTGCCATACAAAGAAACAGTGAGAACATTGGTCCTAAAACTCTGTATGCATAGTTTTCCGATGCGCAATCATCATAATAACTGGTGGTCACAGCAGATAACAAACCCAAGAGAATATCACATCATTAAGAGTCAGAGCACACACTCCTCTGATTCAATGTTGATCCAACCCTCAATAGTCTGGAGAGCAACACTGATAATATCGCACAACATATTTTGTTGCTGTAGTAGATTCCCATCATTCTACGTACGTAATATTCCCTTCTTTGGATTTGTTGTGAGTTTTTACTACTGCTTGAAAAGAGGGTTTTTGGTAAAGATATAGCAGTCATGCTTCATATCATTGGCAAAGTGTGTGTGTGTGTGTGTGTGTGTGTGTGTGTGTGTGTGTGTGTGTGTGTGTGTGTGTGTGTGTGTGTGTGTGTGTGTGTGTGTGTGTGTGTGTGTGTCAGTG
>CALSBZ010042847.1:13632-26197 GCA_943591055.1 Gobionotothen gibberifrons | reverse complement strand
TTTTATCCAATTAAAACCACATGTTTTTACTGAAACCCTTTCACCCTCAGGAGTTTTTAATGTGTGGACGGGGACCATAGTCTTATCAAAGTCAGTTTGTGGACCAGAATAATTAAACTATTCCAAAATGAAAAAGCCAACGTTTGCATTCTTCAGGAACAAATATCATTATCGGTAACATTAATCATTAGAAAAACCACAACTTTACAAACGAGGATGTTTATTACTAATAAATTGCCAGAGACACTAGCTGAGGAGACTCCAATGGCCTCCAGAAAAAAACAAAAAAAACTAAGCAGACATTTAACTTCAAAGCGGTTATTTCTAAAAACCAGTGACACTTGACAAACACAAACTAAACCAGCATAGAAACTTAAACAAGTGGCTTGTTATGTAAAAGGGTATGTATGTAGATTTAATTCACCCCCCCCCCGCCCCCTCCGCCATTAACATCTGTATTTCATGGTGAATTTTTCGAGGAAGAAAAGTCAAATTATAGCTAGAGTTAAAATGGTTCCACATAAAGGGGAAAAAGACAGAAATCAATGATGGCAATTGAATTTGAATCCTAAACCCGTCTTAATCTTCCACCCCAAAACCTGGAAGCATAAGAACCAAAAAAAAAATAAAAAAATTACTGAAAACGGTTTTATTTGTCAAAAAAGCTCCTTTACAGCGCCGAGATCTTTCAACCTGTAAAGCCAGCATACATGTAAAATACAAGCCTTACAATACATTAGAATCAAAACAGGTACCAAAAAGTACAGTAAAAATTACACTTCCATTGATGGAAATGTGGAAGGGGGAAGAAGAAACAAAAAAAAAAAGAAACACCAAAGGGAAAAGTAAAACCTAAAAATGAAAAGATTTTTTTAAAAAAAAGAAAAGAAAAAAAAAAAGAAAAAAAGTTACATTTCAGTTGTTTTTCTGTACAAATGGTCTTCTGTCATAAAAGAGGTCGAGTCATGCCCAGTGTGTCCATCCAGCCGTCGGTCTCACTGGAGTCCTGAGGGGGGGGGGCATAATACATTTAATATCAGACACTTCACATCTCAAACTTCAATTTGACTAAGAAAATGATTCACGATCGTGAATTTGTCATTTTAAATTGACTTTCTTGAAATAAATACTTATGGCGCGTTTCCACTACAGCGCGGTTTAAGTGGCGTTTTTTGGTTGCGTTTCCACTCGGCGTAGTTCGGGCTAGCGGGTACTTTTTCAGTTTTTCTCGCCCCATAAAATCGAGGTTCTTAGCGGGCCAGCAACCAGGCTGAGTATGCTAAACGAGAGAGAATCGCTGGCAAGGGAGCTACAACTACAACAAAATGAACATATTTGACCGTGATTTAATTGTAATACACTTTTCAAAAATGTAACATACTGATACCGGTTAGAAAAAAAACATGAATTAATGCTTTGGCAGTCTTTTTTTAGGAACTATCAGACACATAATTATCTTAAACACTAAGATAAGTTCTCTTCAAGATGACAACCTTAATTTTTAGAATATGCACGGTCCCCGTCAAAATATTTAAAAAAAAGTTTCAATTGTGTGCGTCAACGTTTTAAACGAAGCTTCCTGGAGAGAACTAAGGGCCAACGGGTGAGAATGATGTAGCGCATCTTCCATTTATTTCCATGTTGAACTTGAAGAAGCTATAGGATGCAGTTAAGTGTTTGGTGGATAAATGACACGTGATTTAAAGTGCCTGTGCTTTTGGACACGCAAGTAAAAAAGGAGTGAGTTATAGCTCTTACGTTGCACCACTGTGATCATCAGTATGGCTTGTAGCCGGCCTGGTGTGCCCCCCGTCTGGGAGTCTTTCCGTAGCTGCCGTTGCCCTGGTCGGCTGCTTTAATGGGAAAGAAGCAGAAGACAAATTCAGTAACGAAACGTCAACCGGCTCAGCTGATGAATTATTCAGAACGGCAACCTCTGCAGAAAGTGTGTACGAATGCATGTATATTTTATCGCATGAAGTCGATGCATGCTGCAACCGATCATATGCTTTTTATAGCTTTAACTGTACATACTTCTGGGCGAGCACCCCCCCCCCCCCCCCCCTGTGGGCAATTAACACCGTATTGACATAACAGACTGTATTTATTACATTTTGAAGAATTAATTTAGTGATTAGAGACACCAGGACCATGAAAAAGGGAAAAACAGTGCAATTATTACACATTTAAATTCCTTAACACAAGTCTCTTTTCCAAGGACTGTCATTGCTTTTCTGTTAAATGGATATAGAAACTTTTAAAACCCAGTCTTATGGGCTATATCGTTTTTACAGGTTCCATTTAACCCAAAACGGATGTTATTTAACGGCCAGTTGCTAGTTAAACAACTAGTTTTATTATGTAATAATCAAATGTAATAATCCACCTTTGTCCAATATATACACTGCAGCAGCCATCCTAATAAAAACATTTTAAAAAAAACTTACTGTAGTCATATCCGGGGCCATATGCATAACCGGAAGAATAGTCGTAGTTGCCATAGCCGCCGCCATAACCGCCGTAGCCCTGGTTACCGTATCCCTGGTTCCAGTAGTTGCCATAGCCCTGGTTCCAGTTCTGGCCCTGACCTGACACAGAGTCAACAAAAACAAAAACAAAAAAATGGTCACAACAAAGTTCTAGACTGAAAATGGCGTACCGAACCCCAAAAATGACAAATGAAAAGTTATCCATTATATAAAAAAAGGACTACATTTTGTTCACAATGTTTCCCCAAGGCGCAGAGTGGGCCTTAACAGAGCCATGCATAATATGGGCAAAGAATTTAAAAAGGGGCGAACTTTTGAATAGAATTTAAGAAAACACAAGACAAGTTAAAAAAGTAAGCAGGGATTTAATAGTTTGTAAGATTTTCAAATTGAGGTATTTTATACAAATTAAATCATGTTATTAAGTTATATCAAACTTGGAATATGTATATAAAGAAGGAATATGAGTTAAAAGGGTTTGACCCATGGATGTTTAATAAGAACTGGATACAGCGTGGGAGGCGGGGCCTTGCTATGAGAGCTGCTCATTGGCGCATGAAGACAAAATAGCCCAACTTTTGAGAGAGCGAAACGTCACGAAAGTATTCATATAATCCGTTCTTATTGTGCATCCAATGGGTAAAGGTGAAACTCATGTAGTACTGAACACGTCACATGAACGTGCCGGGCGGCGCGGTCCCGTGGGCATTCATAATGCCGAGGAAAATAACTCCGAATAACGTTATTAGCGCATTTTACAACTTGAGGACCGAAGGGCTACACAAATGTTCATACTAGGTAGTTTAAAAAAAAGTATCCAACGATTTACAGACGTCGGTTTCCCAAAGTCGTTACGGGCCCAGCGACTGATACAGAAGTGTAGTACCACCGTTTGGCCACAACGAATATTTTCCTCAGAGTCCGGTGCACTTCCGGGGGGCTTGGTATGTGCCCCTTAAGCCCCGCCCCCCGAGCTCTCACTCTCGGCTCAGTAGAATGAATGGACAGAAAATAAATCTATTGCATTTTACAACTTTAAGGACCGAATGATTTTAATAAGGGCTATAAGGCAGTATGAGCTAGTAAAATAGTTCATACTGGGAAGTTTATTTAGTTTTTACAGACGTCTTTCCCCATGTTAGTCAATGGGAAAAGTTGTTTTGGGCCAGGTGACATCACGGACTGATACAGAAGTTGCAGTACCGCCGTTTGGCCACTACGAATATTGGGCAGAGAGTCCGGAGCACTTCCTGGGGGCTTGGTTTGACCCAAGCTTGGATTCAATTTCTTTAAAATTCTCACCTCCACGGCCCCTGCCTCTTCCCTGACCGCCTCCATAACCTCCACCACGACCCCCCCCATACTGCTGCTGCTGGTACACCTCCTTTGGCTGGGCGATTTTCAGCTCACACTGTGGAGATAAAACAAAAACACACACACCGTTAATCCCGACTACAGACAAAAAAACTATTCCTGCTAAATCTGATTCAGCAAATATCATCACTGTCTGCAGAAAGATATGACTGTTCGTTACCCTGCCGCCCTGGATGGTGTGGTATTTCTTCTCCAGACACTTCTTGACACTGATTTCCTCTTTGTACGTGATGAAGATGAAGCCCCTCCTTTTCTTCGATTTGGGGTCGATGGGAAGCTCAATGGTTTCAATCTAGAAGGAGAAGGGAAGGATTTTGTTCAAGAAACGGTCTATAAAAACTGAAATACGCCGCCTCCGAAAATGCTTTCAAGTCCCCTCCAATAAGTTAACTGAAGACTTCAACATTCTGGTGGGTCGGTTTGAGTTGTCAAGTAACTGCAAAGATATCTTATAATTATTTCCCATAGTTTTTGTTTATTCATTTGCCTTTGAATTTTAATGGCTTTGACTTCTAGGAATATGTTTTGCAATCAAAAGGAGATGAATCTTTTTCTTTTAGTGTGCATTTCTTATCTGGGTAATATCATAATGCAATATTAAGATCATTGATGCCCTCAACTCTGAGCAGCGGGGGTTAGCGACAAAAAACTAGTGACAACGTGAGTCAAACCGATAAAGAGTTTGACTTTTTCCTATTTAAAGATAATCCTGTGATCATTTCTCAACATACGAGTAGCTTGCACCACGAGTTAGATATTTCATTATGTATGTGCAATAGGGAAAGTCCGGTACCTGTATGGTTCTTGCTTGTTTCTTTGCCATGTGATATGTGATCTCTGTTCTGTATCTATTGACCTTTTATGTTTACTATCTCGATGCCCAGAACAAATTTCTCCTAAGGGAGACTATAAAGTACATTTACTAAAAATGTACTACTTATATTTTGGAAAATGTGAGGTTTTTGTACTGTACTGTACTACCAGATCACAAGTAAATGTCCTGCATTCAAAATGTTACTCAAGTAAAAGTATTAACATTCAAAATATTATATTTTGAATGTTAATACTTTTGAGTTGTAAAGGGTACTTTATGTTGGATAGTAAAGTTTACCTGCAGAATATTCATACTATAGTTTCTAACGACTGGCAACTTGAACAACCAAAGTCCTATTTAACAGAATAAAGGGAACTGAAAGATCAGATTTTTTTAATTATTATTGCCACAAAAAAAATGCTCTTATTTGTGATAGTGAGAGAATAAAAGCTATTGAGCACAGCTTGGGTGCCTGTCTATTTCTTAATGTATACGAAATTAAATGCCGTTTGCCAACACAAAAAGTGATATCGGAATCGGTAAATATCGGAAGCTAAAAAATGAGATCGGGACATCCCTACTTAGTCATTTTGCCTGAGCTTTGCATCTCAGGTGGCAGCAGACACTTTAATGCAAGTACCTGCAATAATATGTTTTCTTGTTGTCAGCCGATAAAGAAAAGCATATGATTGAAATCATGTTAAATGAAAAATCTAAAAAGCATTAAACAACCCCCGATGATTTGGGGATAAGATTATTTTGTTCCTTCCAACTGAAATGATTAGCCCCGTTGTTTCTCTGGGAGGAATCAACAGACCACAGGAAGGAGTTCGTGTTGGCGCCCTTTGAAACCTGCAGCTACTGCAAGCAGCACGTCTTGATCGGGGCCGAGACCAAATATTATTCTAACATTTCCCCGTTCAGAACACACACCCTCTCCTCCAACACATATTCAGTTCTTAAAGTAGTTGCAGCCCTCCTGTCTGTCTGCCAGTGGTTCTTAACATGACACCCGGTGGCACTAACCCGGGGTTTTATTTGGCCTTATCCAGTAACACTGACCTCTCCGAAGGTTCCGAAATATTCCCTGATAGCATCCTCTGTGGCCTCGGGGTTCAAACCCCCGACAAAGATCTTCTTGGCGGGCTCCTTCTTCATGGCCATCGCCTTCTTGGGGTCGATTGGACGGCCGTCCAGTCTGTGTTCCTTCTGCTCCAGAACCTGAACACACACACACACACAGTTACAGTTAGCATTAAGGGCTAACACGTAGCCAAAAATATCCCCTTTTGTCATGTGACGTCTCAGGGAATTAGGAAAGGTGCAGCAGAACACAACTCAATTTATGTTGTCGTGTACTTTCATTACATACAAAAATGTTGATGCAAGCCACAGCTCGAGCTAAAACGACAAGTTACCAACGTGTTCCTGCGATGGCATCGTATTTAAGTGAATATCTTTAGCACAATATTTACTTTGAGATGCTCCGTTTATTCACAGTTGCTCATAAAATGAGACTACCCTTATTTATATTTATATATTCAATATCTCAAAATCTGTATCTATATTCAGCAAGTCCATATTTGCTGTTGGCTAGACTTTTAAAAACAAGATATTCTATCCAATCAAAAACCCTAATCCTATAAATCCCTTCCCCCCCCCACATAGTCTGCTTCAGGGTCTAAGCCCCAAACTGGGTTGGATATCTTTGGGAATTCTGTTACCATTTCCTAAACACTTTAAAAGTCATAGACCACATAGAAAGATCGATGTGAAAACCTCAAAAGAAGCCAGAAATGCTAAATGAATAATGCCTGTTAACAGACATCGCATTTTAACATCTGTCACGTACCTTTTCCACGCTGGCGGCTTCTTTGAAGAGAACGAAGCCGAAGCCTCGGGACCGGCCGGTGTTGGAGTCCATCTTGATGGTGCAGTCCGACACCTCGCCGAACTTTGTGAAGTAATCCTTCAGGTCCTTTTTACTCGTGTCCCAACTGAGGCCACCCACGAACATTTTACTGCAAACACAAAGGGAAACGTTGCTGTTGAATTCCTAATCTTTTACATAAAGCAACCAAAACATTTATACATTTCTCCAAATCTTTGTTGACTAGGAGGCTAAGAAACAAGATGAACAGGAAAGTATGGCTTACATGGTTATGGCCAAAATTGCTGATCAAGATCACGACTATGGAGCTGCATATTAAGCAGTCAATTAGCACATTTAAAAACATGAAGCACTGCTTTCACTTGCATATTGTGCTCGTGCTAAATTACAAATATATTAGCTAGATGCAAAAGAGCAATAGAATTGTACCAAAATGATAGTGCTAGTTAACATTGTGTCATGTTTGTGGGGTATAGCATAACGTATCGAGCTACCACAGCCCTTTCTGAGTCTTCTTCACTAGAATTCAATGCATTTTTGCTTTAGTTATACAATGCTCTGCTGAACTGCAACATTCAAGGAGTGCATCTTTCAAAGACGGGCACTGCAGCTCTTTGAAAGTGAACTTGATGTTCGGGACACATTTTAAATGTCATTATTTCTACCATAACCTTTTAAACCTGGCTGTAGGAAGCTACTCTACTGCAGAGAAGACTTAGTTGTAATTGTTGCTAAGCTGTTTAACGCAATATTGCATTAGAAACATTTGTTCCTGTTCATGATGTTACACTTTCACCGAACACCCAAAAGGTGCACCAGGGAGACATTACACTTACCCAGCATCCTCCTCTCCTTTGCTGGCGTCAATTTTGCCTCCGTCTGCGCCATTGTCTTGGCCCTCTACTCCTTCTACACCTTCTACGCCCTCTACTGCTTCTGTACCCTCTACTGCTTCTACGCCATCTATGGCTTCTATTGGCTCCGGGGCCTCTGTCTCTGCTGCAGCCTGCTCCTCCTCCTCCTGGCCGTCTTGGCTCTCCAGGAGCTCCTCGTCTCCTGCCATCAGCTCCTGCTCGGCTCCATTCTGGTCCTCCTCGCCCTCATTGCCGTTCTGGTCCGATGTTTCCATGAGGAGATGCTCAGCGTCTGCCATTCTGCGACGGTGGGTTATTCGAAAGTCTGAGAAGGGACAAGAAACAGTTGATTAACTCAATGCAAAAGTGTATACACATTTCATCAGGGGTAGCATCAACATGGGTCAGAAATGGCATAAAAAAAACCCAAATTCGGTGGACTTTTGTCAAACATGTAATGAATTATCTTTTGTTCTATGTGTACTATCAATGGGGCTACACGTGTATTATGTCAGGGGAACTTCGGGTCTTGATCCATATATTCCTACTAGTCAATAAAAGGTATATCTTCTTCTCGTTCAATCTTGCATAAAACGTTTTGTTAGAGCAAGAGGCGCTTCAATTAAACTAATTTAGCTTTCCTTTGTATTTACGTGTGGCTTGATTTAGATCAAAATGGGTCTTCAGGGTTCCCAAATATGTTACATTTCATCCCAGCATGGCTAATAAGTAGCGTTTTATTTAACACAGTGTATATCAAGTCGGAGGTAGTTGATGTTGTAATCCAGTGTAACTAATTGTTTTTTGTGCTAGACCCCGAACAAGATGCCATTGTGTTTTCTTATTTGTACCCTTTCCTCTCATTTCGTACATCGTGTTTATCCCACATGAGCTTTTATTTTGTAAAATACATCATGTCCCATTTGGTGATCCGTCTTCCTCTTTGTTACCTTGCTCAAGTTTTTAAATAGATTTAAAAACAAAGTAGTCGACACAGGAGGCTAACAGAACACCACATTAGCTTAGCTACCATTCCATTCATCTGCAATCTTATTTAATTGATTATTACCACAATGTGTTTATATTTACTAGCTATACTTCAACTTTAACGTCGAGATTGTAACAGATGTGTGCAACACGTGCTGGGTTTTGTTTGTAAATTCATAGTAAATACTTTCTAGGCTAACAATAAGCAGCATTAATCCAGTGTTCAAGCGGACCGCGCTTTGCTTGGTTGCCGCTCCGGGGTAGAGAGCGTGCAGGCCCCGGCTAGTAGTTGCATGCTAACCCTGAAACAAACAACGAGTAAAAAAGACCTAAAACATGCACGAAATAACAAAACCTAGAATAACGCACCCATACATTTGCAATTGTGCACGGCAGCCGGTGAACAACTCATTCAATCGACACAAAAACCGCGTTATTTAGCAACGCTGCAGCTAACACACAAAGCTAGCTGCTAAGAAACCCCCCCCCCCACATGTTATAACACATAAACACAGCGCGGGAAAAAAACAACACGGTTATATGAACTCATACATACATATAAAACCAACTCGACTTGATATAATTGTGCAAATATGAACAAAGAAAAAGCGTGCTTACTTTAAAGGGGAAAGAAATACCGGAGATGCCGACTCGCTGCTCAAAATGGACACTCTCCAAATTCGCCGCTAACTCGTGGCAACATATATACGACCGGATGTGAGCAGGCGTTGGGGGACGTCGCAATGAGAACGCTTGTGATTGGACGGCTAGTCTTCTAGGCGTTTGAAGGCGGTCTCCTATTGGCTGATTGGCTTACGTACCGATGACAAAAAGGGAGCCAAATGTCCGTCGAGCTGTTGTTTGATATTTAATGACATTTTGTATGCGGCGTTTTAATGCTTCATATTTTGCACAGCTTGTTGTTTGCTTGCTGGATGAGAGAAAAAGCGTCAAAAGTGAAAGTGTTGTTTGTATTAATTTTGAGTTTCTGGCTGTCTGCGCAATTTCTGTTGCAATATAGGTAACAAAAGATCACAGATTTAAAAAAAAAAATCGAAATCCCATGAAGACGTAATGGTTATGAAAGAGAAACATATACAACATATAACAATATTCTGTCACAGCTAAGTGTAAGAACATTGATCCCACTGTTTTATAATGACACTAATACTAATAGTATAGCGTATCCCATACTATGTAGCTTAAAGCGATTTATATTTAAAAACAGGAAGAATTATAGTTAATGTAAGAATAAAGGTAACGATAATGTGCACAGCGTTAGACGGCAAGCCCTTTAAAAGATTAACACATAAAAACACATCTTAAATGCATAACAGGCCATTAAAACTACGTGATAAAAACATTTTAAGGTAATTTAAATCAACTAAAAAACAATTTGGAAGTTATAAAAGGTAATTTAAATGAGCTAATAATAAAACAAATGAAAGGTCATCTTAAATTATGATTATGTCAGCAGTTTTTTTTAAATAGCTGTGCAATAAACAAATTGTGTTTCTATTCAAATACATGAATTGAAATAGAAGAAAACGTGTGAACAGGATAAATAATGTGTTCATCTGGTACATTGTGTACCTCTTTCAGTGTGAATCAAAACAATCACAGTCCACAATGTGTAAAACTGTTTTTTTTACTTCACTAAAACCAACACGAATTGCAAGAAAGACAACAGTAACACAAAGCATCGGGGGTTCAATCATTATCAACAGGCCAAATACAGCAAGTATGCAAATTCAAGACAAATGTCCAAATTCAGCAAGGGGGTTGGGTTGGGGGTTGTCCGTCCCCATGTGTCTAACTGGGGTTGCAACCTTTACATTTACAGTCTGCAATGCATTAGTCAAAGTCAAAGTCAGCTTTATTGTCAACAGTACATGTGTTATACATACAGAAATCTTGAAATACCGTTTCTCGCAGTCCCACAGTGTGACATAAAACAACATACAAAAAGGGCCTAGATAAGCGGGGTATACAAAGTAATAAGTACTAGTTAATATATATTTAAAAAAACCACAATCCACAGAACATGAATTGACATGATTGCAGTATTCTTTAGTGCAAAAGAGAAATGATGTACAAAGAACAGTTTCAGTGCAGTAGCAGCGGAGATGGGTAGAAAAGTGTCTGGTGCTGGATGAGGAAAGGTTGTGTGTGTGTGTGTGGGGGGGTTAAAGTCCAGGTCCATTTGGGGCAGGGGGGAAAGGTGGGAGGCAGGGTGGAGAGGTCAGCGGGGGGGGGGGGGGGGGAGGGAGAGAGGAGAGGAGGGAGAGAGAGGTTATTGTCAACTACTTGGTGGCTCTAAAGCAGGCGGGCTAACATCAGAACCGGCCTTTCAGAGGGTCCACTGGATGACTTTGCAAAGTGTGAAAATTGCAGAGCAGTTATTATTCTACTTTTTCTGTGTCCACTGGGGTTTGTGCAGTCCTAATGAGAGTAACAGGCCTGATGCTGGATTAAAGATCCCATGTGCTTGACATACACTAGTTGACATAACACTGGCAAGCATAGAGAAGACATTGTGTGTTTTTCATGAGGCATTGATCCGTTTCCATTTCTTCTCACTTTTAAATGGGAAGCCAATGTGCCTTTCAGTGTTTAAGGAATATAACAATCACAGCCACTTTCAGACTTGTCATGGCAAAAACTACAGAAAGTTGAAAAAACAACTGAGAACAGAGAAAATAAATAAAAACAGCAATCCTCTTGGAGTCCTCTTGAATGCAATCTTTTAATTGAGGAGTTCTTTTCCAAAACGCTATAAAAGCCAAATTGAAAATTGAGTTTGTTGTGCCATTTTTGCTGTGTACTGAACCTATTCACTGCTCTATCAACGTTTCATGCCAAATCGCTATATATCCTATATATATATATATACATTTAATATTAACAAAATGTGTGGGTCTAGGTAAAAAATGTCATTTTCCTGACAACTATTAAAATGGATATATAGCGTTTTGGAAAAGAGCTCCTCAATAATTGTTTTTCTTTTGTGGATAAATATTCTTTTACTGCACCTTTTATTTTATTATTAAGTTCATTTTGCATACTGACTGTTTGTCTTCACGGAGTACCAAAAGCAGTTCACACAATTTTACTTTTAACCAGAGGGACAATAAACATCTTGAACCTTGTTTACACTTTAAGAAAGAGAAACATTTCAGGCTTTTATTTATAGGGTATATTATGTAATGGTTTTCCTGCTCCGCCCCACTTCAGATCATGTTTCTCTGTACAGTATGTACAGTGCAATGCGTGTGTGACTAAAAGGAGTTTGACACTCCTGCTCTAAAGCGGATACAATGGATAGGAGGGATAACCTTCTTTTCAGTATTGACTACTTTAAAAGATTGAATAGGGTACAATAAAAACCAAATGAATCCTGGGAAATGTTTGCGCAAGAGACTGTTACACAAACAACACAAATAGGGTCATAAATATAACAGTGGTGAGCAAGAGAAAAACAGATGGATTTAGCAAAATAAAAGTATGTTTAGCAATGATATTGAGCAAGTAATAAGTAAAGATGCACATGATTTTGAAAACTTTTATTTTCATTTTTTATTATTTTGATAAGGTGCATATTAATGAGCATATAAATACAAGATGTAAACATGCTGTAGCAAAAATACACATTTACAATGGGCAGGTAACACAAACCCAAACATTACAAGTAACAATATACAGATATGAATAAATACAATACCTTGTGCAACGTGTCAAATGACAGTAATCACAGATACGTTTGATTGCACGTGATGTTGAACCAATCTGCAGAGCCTCTATTCTTAGAGGAAGACCTGGGCGGCTGGAAGGTTGGCGGTTCAATTCCCAGCCCTTGCAGTCAAAATGGAGAGATGTGTGAATGTTAGTTTCCTGAGCAGGTGGTGACTTGTGTGGCAGCCTTCACCTCCCTATGACTATGTGGGAATGTTAGAATGCTGACATGCATATATGGAAACTTGTCTGAATGCACTCCATTCACTGTTTGATACGGGGCGACAATTAATAAATGCAGTTAAAACATACGAAACTGTCACAGTGTCAGTGTTTACTGCCCCCACTGGCGGTTTCATCCCAGCAACATACCTGCCAGGGCAAGTCGAGGCATGACCTGAGACATGGACACACACACACGCAC
>CALSBZ010042840.1:0-12270 GCA_943591055.1 Gobionotothen gibberifrons | reverse complement strand
TGAAGGACACTGTTCAGGAACTAGTTGATGCTCTGTATGTGATGACTACTTCCATTCTGGAGAGGATCACAGATACATGGATCCTGAGGTTCAAGATCAAGCCGGGGGCCAGGGAGATTGTTCTAACAATTTCCAATAAATGTTATTCTGAAACATAACTATCACTGTTGTCTTTCCTTCTATAAATGAAGCCAAAAAGATGTCAAGCTGGCGCTTAGCCCTCCAAAAAGTGCATGGTTGCAACTTAGACAGTTAAGCATTTTATATCAGTGGGTCCTAATGGTGCAACACGGAAGGCAGACAGAATTGCTTAGACACAGGTGTCACATGAACTTTAAATGTTCTGGAAAGTTCCTGATACAGATTTAGCCTTTTTTATCTCATGAAGTCCCCAAGTGACACACACTGAACAGTCTGGTGGGTCATGGTCCTTGTCATTTGCTTTTGTGTTGCCATAACAACATGTCCAAGATGTCCATGTGCCAGGCTAACACATGTGACATTACTAGCTACATTTGGAACGGTTTTTTGTTGCTAAAGTTAACATTCAAGCCATTTAAGAATAAAAATGCTTACATGACATGTCATTTGTTAAACATTAAGCTGTCTTCGGCTCTTTTCTGATTACATTTAACCCGTTGTAGAAACATTTCTTGATGAAATTGATATGAAACAAATGCCATAAATATTCACATCAACATTCACATCGGGACATTAACCCTAAACATTCACAGTAAACCCGGAGTGACATATATGCACAATTAGAAATATGATTCAATTATATTTAGTTAACATATTCTTTATTATTCAAAGTATGTTCAAACAAATGTAAACCAAAAAATCATCCTCATTAATTAAGTTATAAATAAGAGTTACTTTACCATTAAAGCCCAGATATTTCACACTAGGGGGGGTTACTTGTCAGAAATGTGTTCTAGGTGGTCTATTTAGTCTAAATGACGTTCCCCTTAATTTCCCCAAAAGTAGAAATGGGTCCAACGTATAGGCTTAAAGGCACAATAGAACTACCGTATTGTATGTATTCAACGTGTGCCCCGCTGGACTTACTTTTCTGTAGTTTACCGTTACTGTGACATATCAGTATAGCCACGGAAGATAGTTTGTGTGTTTCATTCCCATGCAATCCAAAAATAAAATTAAAATCTGAAAGCGCAAACGTAAACGCGCGGGCCTGGAGTCTGAGACACCTGCATTAGACTGTCTCAATCAGTAAATCTGATAAAAAGACGGCTAGATGTTTTTAAAACCATGAGCAGGAACCCAGACAGTGGTCTGTTCTACGAAACCGCATCTGAGGCAGAGCAGCAAGGTGGTTTTTTTGATGAATTTGATCAAGTAGCTGGTCGTACATACAGTAAAGTTGTTGAACTGCTTATATTGATGTGGACTTTCATTCCTCAATCAATTCAGATAGGGTAATGTCTCTGTACTCATATAGTTGTTTTTTTAATGTTCTTGAGTAAGTGTGCAGAGAAATGTTGACTTATGATGGCAATTTGAAGGTCTGTAATTTGTGAAAAATGTTTGTGTATATATTAATAATTTCAAATGTAAATTCATTCCAGTTAAATAATACTAATAAAAATACGGTCTATTTGACATTCTTTCTATGTTTACTTTCTCGATTGGTGGCATCAAATAGTGCATCTGATACAGGAGCAGTTGCTTTAGGATTGGGCCTCATATATAGCCCGCATCCCCACCCCCCAAAAAACACGGCCCCCCCACATGTCAAATCCCAATTTAACCCCTGGATACAGGTATTTCATAAAAAAACTTGCTCGCTGGAGAATAGCTACAGAATTGATATCACAATTTAATCGGAGCTGATCACAACTTGTCACAGATGATCCAGTCATCTTGATGAGCGTTCGGGCTGTGAATAAACGACTTGTGTTTTACTTTTAGGCTGTCTGAAGGTATGGGCAGCTATCAAAGCTACTATACATCACATTAAGAACGATGTACAAATGAAAGTCGGACACAAATATATAACTTAAATGATTTATTCAAGTTTGCAATGTTTTGAACAGGCATCCACACAGTCACCTACTTTGTAATGTTCGATACCTCGCTGTAAGCGTCACGATATCAACCTCTCTCCCACAACCTCACATACGAGTACTGAATGTGCATCAAAGTGATCTTAGGAAGGCAGATATAGCAAAAGATGAACGTAAACGACAAACGAGGCGATCGACATGTTTATTTCCTGGTAAGTCAACAATGGGTCCTCAATATACACGCCCCGGATTCCTATGACGAAAAGAATAGGATGTAGCCAGTTGTCATGACTCAACTTATACTGCAACACCGGCACAATTGTCCAAGTGGTTCGATACTTCATTCAAAGCTTCATTTGCCCATCACTATTTCAGTGGTTCACAAAAGCTTTATTTTCCCATCACTACCCATAACTTCTGCCATTGTGTTTTGATCTTGTATTTCATAAATCATTTTCACTTCTGCTCTACTGATAGGTACTGCTGATTCTATCAGATTTTTGCAGTGAGTGTGAGCGCATGAGGGGTTTAAATACTGGCCTGATTGAGGATGGGATGCAGCTGGGACCCCAGGTGAGCTGATTTGGTGGGAGTGGCTGGATGGTGGGGTAACATGGGGGCAGGGTTGTGGAAAAACACTGGTGCAGCAGGCAGGGTTGAGAAGGTTACTTTCAGAATGTAATCTGTTACAATTACTCATTGCCTGTATAAAAAAACGAGATGCACAGGCTGCAGTGGAGACGCTGCGCACAGCTGATTGACAGCTGGGACACAAACCACCAAATACAAAAACATAATTCAGATCCAGTCGTCATGACTCCACTCCGGAGGGATTCCCCGATCATTTCTTACAGTTTCTCATCAAGGGGGGGGGTCTCCTGTCCCCGGTACAAACACACTGCCTGAGGAAGGTTAGGCTATGTGTATTTTTTTTGTCATTAACCTTTTTCGGACCACTTATTCATTTATTTTGGTGACGATCCGACCTCCATGCTGCTACTCTGGTTCAAACTGCATCCACCAAACAATATGATTTATCTCCACCTCCCCAAAATAACCAACATCTGACACGGTGTGAGATGTCTTTTTTGACTGTTCTGTCGTCATTTCCTGCGATCTTCTCCATGCAGTCAGTCAAAATGAATGAATGAATGGGCGTTTCTTTGACTATTTATAGGCAAATATGGGCGTTACTTGAAGCCCGCAAAAGCTGCACAGCATTTCGAGTCGGTTGTGATTTATAAAAGGGAAACCGGCGTAGGAAGTGCCGTACGCACTTTCCTCGCCGGTACGCAATGTTTGGTGAATCGGAACATTTCTGTACCTATTTTTTGGATTTCTACTACGTAAGCAACCTTCCCACGTGAATCCTACGCACGGCGATATACATGAGGCCCCAGGGCATTCTACAACAAACACCATATGCTCTTTTCAGGTTTTTACTAACATTATTATCCTTCTAGTAATACTTAATTCTTAGAAATGTAACAGTAATCTGATTACATATTTGTAATAACAGTAAAACAGTTAGCTTTTATGTGTATAACATCCTGATTACGTAATCTGTTACTCCCCAAGCCTTACAGCATGTAAGGAGAGAAGCAGACTGTATTTAATAAAATATTTAATGTGAAATTAAATCAGTCTCAATTTAGAAAACTGAAGAAAAAAAAACTAAAATAGATCTTGATTTTTATGATGAAGCCCTTTTTGAATTGTTATGATTTTGGGTTGTGAGATGTTCTGTTGTTCGGGGCTTGACGTGTAGAATCCGGCCTGGTGTAGATTGCAAAGCATGATTTTGCAGTTGCATTTCTTATTAAGACGAGGCATGCTGGAAACTTAGCTGAACTTCCCCTCAGCGTGACTAACAGTGAGGAGCTGCTATCAGCTGGGGACTCTGATGGGCTGGAGGCTTTCAGGGCGGAAGCAGGCGATGCGCTGAGGGAGAGGCTGAGGGCACACACTGACAGAGTTTCCTACTCTCACACCACGCCTGGTTAACATTTCTGTTGTTAGCTTATTGATGCAGATTGATTTCCTCCTGCTTTGTCTCGTGGAAGTAATGGGAGCTGGAGAAGAAACTCAGTGTTAGCAGACAGCATGACATTCCATTCCTGCTAAAATAAATAATTATTATATTATTAATATTCATGAGTGATGGACAACTATTGCTATTAAGAATTCTTAGATAAGTATTGCACATGATAAATATGTTTATAAGCAGTGGTGGGAAGTATTTCACTAAATTAACCTTGTATGTTTCTTTGTAAAGCGACCTTGAGGTTATGAAAGGCGCTATATAAATTCAAGTTATTATTATTAAGTACAACTTTGAGGTACTTTACTTGAGTATTTTCTTTATATGCGACTTTAAATTAAATTGAAAGAAAAAACATGTAAGACTGCATTTATTTCACAGATGTAGTCTCTAGTTAATTTATAAATGCAGGCATTTACACATAAAAAATATATAATAAAAAAATATATGTTTATGTTTTTATGTAGATTAAACTATCACACGTTTTATTTAAGATAACAATTGAGATGACAGCAAATGTATTCGTAGCAATTTTGAAGAATATGTTTTATTCTAACTATTTACTTATTTTATTTGCGTTTCATTCAGTCCTGTGTTGGTATTAACCTGTTAAGCCCCGAGCCTGTTTTTCATGTTTCAGGCTTGAAAATGACATTCCCAGAACAAATGACCATATCTTCTAAAAGGGTTAAATTAATAATCTTTTTTCTCAAAGTAATGATAAACCTGTGAGTTGGATGTAGAAAAGTCAGAATCAATATAGATGTTTTTTTATTTTAAAGAAAATTCAGATTGAACATAGCAGAAAATTGTAAATGATAGTGTCCGTCCAAAAGATTTTTGTACTTATAGTGAAAACTAACCTTGGATGATGGGGGGGGGGGAGACGACATTTACTATTACTGAACTATAGGATATTATACTTCAACAACATAAAGCATGTACTATTTCTTGCCATTATGTTTTGGATTCCTCTCTTTAAATTACTACAGCCGTTACATGGTGCTCTTGTTTTTCTCTCACTCCTGTCATTTCTCTGTTTGTTTCTTTTGTCTGTTTTAGCTATGTGCCGAGTTCAGCAGAATTGTCACCAAAGACCTGCTGAAATATTTCCTGGAAGGACTAGATGCCATGGTTCCAAGTCTGTTGGAGGCTTACAAAGCTGCTGTAGCATCTGGAAGAAGGTTGGCCATGAGAGGTGTTCTGCAGTGTCTTCAGAAAGAGGCAAGTATTTTACAGAGAAACTATTACCAAAAATGTGCAAAGATAAGGATTCTAGCTTGGCTATCATATTTACGTATACCCTTGTCTTTTTCCCCCCTGGAGGACAAAAACCAGAACAGAAGAACGGCTGTTCTACTCGGTCTTCCAATATTTATTGCAGAGGATTCCTCCAACGTTATCAGGATGTGTGATGTGTAAGTCTCTATATTACTATATATTATACTTTTACTTTTCTCTCCCTTAATTTGAGGTTTTGCCATAGTCAATATAATGCTCATTGTTTCAATATTGTGTGTTGTTTAAGTATTACTATTGTTAATTTAGGGATTGCAATAATGACTGAAAAAATTATGACCTTGCAATTTGTCATGTTTTTATTTCAAGTTTGGAACAGTCAATTAAGATGTATGTGTCTTTGTTATTAGGCTCATGGAGAAACCATCGATGTGATCCTGAAAGGAATGCAGGTTGGACTGTTGATTGGACATGAAGGCCCTCTGCTTGACTCATTTCCTCTGGAAGTCTTCAATGTGGCTGTGGTGGTAGAAGAGAAGATCATCCTACATGACCTCCGAGATGTGCCGACAGGCTTCGCCATGTTAATGGGGGCAATCTACTGCCTCAACCTCGAGTGCCCCCGCAACATGAAAAACTCTTTTGATTTCCTTCAAAAGGTCATCATGACCATCAAACCAGACCAGACCAGTGTACCACCGCAAGAATCCATGGACTGCTGAGATATCACCTCTAAACAAATGACTGTGTCATAGCTCCTGGAAGAAGGGAGTTTCTGTTTTGGATTGTTATTCTACATATTGTTCTTGTTTTCAGCAGTGTAGTTTGTAAAGTGCAGGTCAGATATGAACACAGCTGCTGAGATTGTTAACAAATTAATGCACATTTCAAGCCCTTATTGAGAGGTTTTTGGGGTCTCCTACATTGTTCATCTAACAAACATAGTTTGTACAATAGAGTGCCACAGTTTGGCACTCTACGCAGCTTGGGTATGGTCAAACCCTTATGTTTTCCTGAACTAAATGTTTGAAAATAATCTTCTTTTTAGTCATGAAAGTTTATTGTATGGTTCATTCTCATTTTGCCATTTCTCTTTTTTCACCTGGCCTATTGCCAATTACATGTTGGGTATAAGTTGATGTATAACATGTTTTTTTTTTTTTAAATAAATGTTATATATCTGAACAAATGCGCTGCAAGAATTATTATTCATTTACTGTATGTAAACTTGCTATCCGAAGTCAATACAACTAATAGATCTAAGTTGAAACAAATGCATTATTACAATCTTCCTAACTTGAAATGATGAGTTATATAAATGTAGGACTTGAAAGTGTGAGTTATTATAATACTGAAATGTGAGTTTATTTGACTAGGTAAATAACGTTTTCTTGCACGAATAATGTAAGATTGGTAGTTGTTTCAACTCTAAGTATAAAGTTAAATCAACTTGGACAACTTAAAAAACAATGTTAATACAACTAGAACCTTTTAGTCATATCAACGAGATTTACTTGCATTAACCTGTTAAGCCCCAAAGCCCCGCTCGGCGGGGGCTTTTTTTAGTTTTTCACGACACTGTGTCTCAAGGAACCTTAATATTTAATAAACTATGAATATTTTATATCCATATAACGGGGAAAAACTCAAAAAAAAGTATTTTTCATTTTTTTTTTCTCCAAAAAAACCTCACATACATCCACTGACCCTCTGAATTAGCCCCGAATTAGCCCCGAGCGAAAAATGCTAACCTATTACCGCACCGACAATCACTCCAAGCTCCCTTATTACTTATCCTAGCTCTGCACATCCAGCACATCGTTTATGATCATAAAGACACAGAATCTAACGGTGCCAGCCTCAACACTGAAAGATACAAACTCACAACAGGGGAAGCAAACACAGACATCACAACACGTACCTTCATGGAGATTTTACGGGACATCGTCTCACCGTAGCTGTCAATCTGATCATTAGACTGTTCAATGGCATTCAAACGAGAACAAACGCTGCTGCAACGGTTAATCCATAGGTTGAGAAAGTATGGGCAATCTCATTTTTTTCATTTATAGTCCATAATTCCATATTGATGGCAAAACCGGAGACCAAAAGTTAGCTGCTAATGGTAGCCACCTGCTGCAGCTGCTCCCATGTTTTCGCAGACGCGGCAGTCTAACAAACAGACATGACCAAATAAGGACTATGTGGGACTTCCCCTCGATTCTATTGGCTCTGACGGTCAGAAAGAGATGTCACATGTCAAAATCGAGCAAGGGGGGCCAGAGATAGGTCAAATCCACCCAAATGACCCCAAAAGAGTTTTTTTTTTTCTAAATGTCTCTAAAAAGGTCAAATATCACTTGTTTTGCATCAATCTTGATACAGGGTACTTATTATATATTGTACCTTGGATTCCTAAAGCTTTTAGTCTACTAACCCATCATCCAAGGTTAGTTTTCACTATAAGTACAAAATATTTTATAATATTTTTCTATAATTTACAGTTTTTTACCATTTTACCAGTTTCTTTAAAATAAAAAAAATCTATATTGATTCTGACTTTTCTACATCCAACTCCCAGGTTTATCATTACTTTGAGAAAAGATGATTCATTTAACCCTTTTAGAAGGGAAGATATGGTCATTTGTTCTGGGAATGTCATTTTCGAGCCTGAAACATGAAAAACAGGCTCGGGGCTTAACAGGTTAATGAGTTGAAACAAAGATTGTCTTCAAGTTGACTTGATTTGCTTTTTCAAGGCAGCAGGTGGACTTTCATTTGCAAGTTAAACTGACATGAACTGTTTTACAGTGTACACGTACGTGGAATTTGACTTGATGGTGAATTGGTAACCCAAACCCAATTTATATTTTATATTAAATTGTATTAAATCTAAATAAAGTGTTTTCTTTTTGAGATTAAGATCCAATGATCGCTCTCCTCTGCTGCTACACCTTTATCTTACAGCGACCACACTAATGGCACCCTTAATGGCCACTTGATGAGCTAATGGCCGATTTGATTTCACCCACTTATCCTGCCCCTTTTCGCCCTGTTATGGCCTCTGTTAATGGAGATTTGATGGGCGAGAGATCTGTGAGATGTGGGCTTATTATGGTAGCTCCATATCTAATATAATGCATAATAAATAGCTTTAAACTAGTAGCTGGAGATTGGTTTAACAGCACATTGTGGGACATTGCTGAAACACTTTGTGTTGCAAATGTTACTCACTTTAGATGGCACTTAGATGAATACTTTTGCAATTGATAGGTCTGATTATTCCCATGGGAAGGAAGATGTGAATACAATCTGATGACATTAATGATTAAATGGCTCTAAAGTTTCATAATGGCCAACTTTCTACAAGTCATTATGAGATAGCCCCCTCACTTTACCAAGGTCAATGTGTCATGGCCTTAACCTGTGTTGTGTGTTTGTGGTCCCCTTATGTCTTGGTAGGCAAGTATGGTACGAATTCCTCAGTGCACTTGTGAATGCAAAAAAATAAAACCCTGTCACATTTACTTCTAAAATAATGGACATCATTGCTGTTGTGGAAATATTTACCTAGATAAGGAATTGACCAAGTTTAACACTGTCTACTCCCCTCGTATAAGTTGATTCAGGATGTCTTGTTGGCCATCTGGGGACATCTTCTCCTACTTTCTATATGCTGGGAAGTTATTAGCTATTTGCGTTAATGATTAATCAAGGCCTAGGAATTAGCCATTCAGTTTTGTTATGTCCCTAAAACAATGGAGGGCCAAACGAATGATGTTTTCTTCCAGAATATTCTTCATTAAGTCTTTCTAGAATCATCTTAGTAAACTGATGCCGACAGTGTTTCCAGTATTATTAAAGTAACGAATTACAGCCGTTAAAATGCAATAAATAAAAAGTCATGAAAGAGTTAAGGAGGAGAAAAGGCGTGTGGAAGTAAGCAATGAATGTAACATGTCGAAATCCTCTGTTTAACGCGATGTCGGACATTGAAGAAAGAGGCGGGTGGCCCCCTTTCATCACAGCACGGGAGAGGATAAAAGGGGACGGCTGAGCACAGCTCGGCCTCTCTCCTTCGTGGCAGCCACACCAGGGACAACGCCGGCTTTTGTCTCTGAACCATCTTCTGCTTGTAACATTACCGCACCATTTAATTAAAGTACCCATTTGAACCTTATGCCGGAGACTCCATTGGTCTCATTTATCCTAAGCTTCTCTCCTGGACGCGAGAATAACGAATACTCTAATAACAGACAGGATGGGTACTTTATTAATCCAAAAGAGACTTTTTATATTTTAAATGTCTCTAATGGTATTGAGAATTGGTGTTGTTTTGAAGAAATGTATGCGCGCATCTTGCACATTTTATTTACCCATAAGATTCTGAATCCTTATATAAAATCGTTTGTTCTTGCCAAGGGGATGATAATTAAAAGTCATGTTTCTTTGTAAAAAATATAAATAATAAAGGTGGGCTTTCAGAATATCCTTGGCTCTCAACAGATTTTTATTAGGAACATTCTGCCCAAGTCAAAGTGCAAATCATCAGAATTAAATCTGACAAACCCAACCTTTTGAAAGGACACAGGAAATGTGAGTTTAAGGGACCAGAGAGGTTATTTGGCCCTGGAATCATGACTGTTAGCCAAAGAGCTGTTGGAGCGTTGTGCTGACTTGACTCTTGGATACATCAGGTTGACACTGCTGGTGAAGAGATGACAAGAAATGCAATTTGCAAAGCAATAAGATCAATCAACCAAATATTCAGGAATGACGGTGCTCTTCCGTGAGATAATCTACTCTGCAGTGCTGTGTGGCCATCTCTTCCTGTGTATCCCTGCCCATATTTCTCCATGTGTAATATTTGACCATTGAGCCAACTGCCAGGAACCAGTGGCTGCCCCCTGAGGCCGAGGCTCTGTTCACCAACAGTACACGCACTACAACCATTAAAGGTGAGGTGTCATGCTTTTCCGGTTATTACCCGTCCCCTTGTGTGTTATGAAGGTTTTTCTGCATGTAAACGGTGTGCTGAGTCAAAACCCTGAAAGTACACCCTGTAGCAATAGAGTCTGTATGCAGACCACAGCAAGGGGGTGGATCCTATAGGGGGCGTTTCCTAAAGGGTTATGAGCCCCGCCCCCCACGTATTTCTTAAAGGTATATGACGCTCAGTTTCTCATTAGGGCCCGAGCACGAGATGTGCTAGGACCCGACGGCGTCCTAGCACGAAGTGCGAGGAAACCTGGAGGAATTATTAGGGCCCGAGCACGGATGTGCTAGGACCCGACGGTGTCCTAGCACGAAGTGCGAGGAAACCTATTGTTATTGGAGGAATTCTTCTTCTTATTATTATTCCAAATTTTAATGCTTATTTTCAGGCCTTTAAGATGCCTAAAAAGTTGTATAATTTTGCACGGACTTCAGGACCGGTGAAAAATTTGATATTCTGGAGTCAATGGGTTAAATATTTTTAACCTGCTCCCTAGCGCCACCTATCAAAATCCCATTTCGGAATACATTTACAAAATCACACCGTAACTCCGAATGACCTGAGATTTTGCACACATATCCGGGTGGACCTGCTCTACAAATAATCCTCTTGGAACCCTATGCTCCGCCTAGATTCTTTTTTTTAATTAGCATAATGTTCAAAACAGTGAAATATTCACTTAAATTTCAATGTTCACTTTTTCAACACCAAACTTCGTATACAGCATCGATGGAGGGTCAGACACATTACCCAAGAAAATGAGCATGTTCAGAATATAAATATTGCCACCATGAATCAAAACGTTCTCGCAAAAAGGCGGGGCTTAGAAAGAAACGCTCATAACTCATCAACAATGTATCCATTCACCACAGATTTTGGTGGATAGGTTCAGTCTGTCTTGGGGAATAGGCACACCAAATTATTTTCATTTTGGCCAATAGGGGGTGCCAAAAACACCACCAATTTATAACTCAAGAAAAAAAAAAAAAAAATTCTTCTTACACATACTCTGGGGGTGACTACGAACTAAGATTTAAAGCGTCGCAAGAAATGCAGAATGTGGGCGTGGCCTATATATATTTTTTAAATTGCGATAGCATAAAATGAGCTTCGGACGCAAAACTTGGGACACACGTCAGAGCCCACGACCTTTTCGAGAATGTAAAAAAAAAACTTACTTTTTAAAAAAAACAGCTCACTAGCGCCCCCTATTGTGTGGTAGTCACATATAGTTTCTCAGAACTTCACGAAATTTGGCACAGACATTTCTCATGGAGTTGCGGACGTATTTGTAAATGGATTCCATTAGCCCCGCCCTCCAGAAAGTTGGTCATTTTGAAAAATGTGCGTTTTTCATGCATTTTAAGGACATTTCTGCAAACTCATCCCAGGGGAATGATCGGAAAAATTCCAATCCAGGACAACTTCATCCCATATCCAATGTGATACTAAATTGCGAAGGAATAGTCGATCGCTCAAACAATGAGCTCGTAAGTGAACGGAGAATTTTCCATTTTTTGACGATTTACATGTCGCAAATTACTCCAAATTACTCCAATATAGTTTTTCCAATATTCACGAAACGCTGTATAAACATTGCTATTATAATTGCACACATATTTCAAATTGCTTTTCATTAGCCCCGCCCCCCATAAAGTCGGCCATTTTGAAAAATGTGCGTTTTTCATGTTTTTTAAGGACATTTCTGCAAACTCCTCCCAGGGGAATGATCGGAAAAATTCCAATCCAGGACAAGTTCAGCCCATATCCAATTTGATGCTAAATTGCGAAGGAATAGTCGATCGCTTGAACGTGGAGCTCGTAAGATAACGGAGAATGTACAATTTGTCCCCATTTATATGTCAGATACTACCTTAACCTTCTGACACCTGCCTGTCTGCCCGGCACATCAACACTCACACAAACACACACACACACACACACACACACACACACACACACACACACAC
>CALSBZ010042832.1:0-14716 GCA_943591055.1 Gobionotothen gibberifrons | reverse complement strand
AGAGAGAGAGAGAGAGAGAGAGAGAGAGAGAGAGAGAGAGAGAGAGACACACACATACACACACACTGAACGTCTAAACATGGGATTGTGGAAGTCGTTGCACCAGAAAAGACAAAAAGCAGGAGCCAAGAGATGTTTGTTTTTTTCCCCCTATAATGACTTCATGTTCAAACACCAGAGTAAAGCCGGATAGAACAACAGTCTTCACCTCAACACCGAAGAAAGGGCACCTTATGAAACCATGAGGTTTTCTTGCAAGCAGTGAAACAGGAAATATGAAAAAATATGTTTTACTTAAATTGTCACGGCAGAGTTCTGTTAAGTGTTAATTAATTATTTCTAGATTTTGCCGGTCTTTTAAATCTTTATTTTTCTACATATTTATTCTTTAGGTTTTAATATTTCATTGTATTTATTAATTTTGTATTATGTCTTCCTTTCTTGAACCAAGAGGGTTATCTATCATGAACTTTCGGATCATTATTTATTTTATTGTACTTATTTAAATCGTATCTTTTGAGCTCGACGTGTACCATGTTGTTATACAAATAAAGCTTTATTATTATTATTATTATAATTAAAAACAAGCCTTGAAAATGCATTATAGATTGTTTTAAGGTCCAAGGAAGGAAGGAAATGCCTTGAAGTTTCCCTGGTATTTCTGTCTACTTGGAATTGTTTTGTCTTTCTATATTCAAAGCTTCGATTGAACACATCTCCAACTCACATTCTGTCTGGAAAGTGAACTGAAAAACAGCAGTTTGTCAACTTTCAACAAAACATTCATTCCAGTCATACAGACACACGAGTGCTTACATTCCACAGCTTCAACATTCAACAACTTTATTTTACAAGCTGCTGTTCGTTGATCAGTTCCAGCTGCATTGGGTAACAATGCTGGTTCATGTTTTTGAATCACGTGTCATGTCATGTATGGTAAGGAAATAAGGTAAATGGTTACCTTGGTGGTGGCCCGGTGAGGAATGCACTGAAGTCGGTTGAGTTCCTGAGGGCCGAGGGTCAGCGCTGCTGTGAACGACCCCGCTGTACGTGTCGTAGCTCAGAGACGCCTGGTGGCTCTGGTCATAGTGTTGGTGCACTGGGAAAGAAAACACAAAGACGATAAGGGAAAACACTTCATACCAAAGAATGGAGGTCTAATGGAAGTATGACCCTTCTGTTCTGTAGCCAATATGAAAGCTATATATAGCTTCACACACACAACTGGAAAGAAACTGTGTTGATTTCAAAATCACCCAAGAGTTGGCAGAAGGTATTTGACCCATAACAATACTTCCCCCAAATGATAGGGCTGCTCAATTAATCGTATTTTAATCGCAATTACGATTGTGGCTTGCAACGATTATGAAAAGAACATAATCGAAATAAAGTTGAATTTCAGTTGAATTATACTTAAAGTTCAGGGTAATCAACTGTTAAAGTTCAGGGTATCAACTGTTAAAAACATACTGTTCACATTTTTTTCAATAAATGGATGTTTTCAAAGTAAATGGATAATCGTGATATCAATTATTGACCCAAATAATCGAGATTATGATTTTTGCCATAATCGAGCAGCCCTACCAAATGACCATATGTATATCAATTACTCACTCATATATCCTTGTTTCCATGAAGAAAACGTAATTTTTACTAGCAAGGCTCCACAGAAAAACTGCCTGGGGTTGTGTGAAAGTTAGTAAATCGAGAATTGTCTTATCTTTAATTATTTCTTTCCCAAGCAAGTATGCACACAAAAATGTTTACGTTTTCACCATGAATTCAAGGTAACATGGATAACTGATATACCACTAATCATTTTGAGTGTACAATATTTTTTTATAAGCGACACATGGAGCTGGAAAGAAGACTAAACTATATGACTGATACCAACACTGCGTTTAAAGCCAGATTAAGTCCAATACAGCTAGTGTGCATGTTTCTGCAACATCAAATGTATATAGTGCTCTAGATTACACTTTTAATGGATGTCTCTTTCCAGCCAGAATCTGATCCTTCAAGCGTAAACTAACCCTTCACACGTACCTGTGCTTCCTTGACCATTGACTGTCGGCCCCTGCTGATTAAGAGGAGCCACGCTGTACCCAGACTGCACTGCTGTTGTTGTGGCCGGCGGAGGGCTGTTGTACTGATGCAGCGGTGCACCCATGTGGGTCGGCATGACTCCAAGGCTGGAGGTGCTCTGGGAGGAACTCAGGGTGCCGTACTGGCTAATTCCAGGCGCAGACGGATAGGAAACAATTGGGTAGAGGGGAGCTCCAGGGGCGCCAGGCGGTGCAGGCACCAAACTGGGGTGCTGCTGCTGCTGCTGCTGAAAGGGCTGTGCTGCTGCTGGGGGAGCATGGTATGCCTGCTGTGTATAGTAGGATCCTGGAGTGGCATATGGAGGATGCTGCTGCTGCGGATGCTGCTGCTGCTGCTGGAATGATTGTTGGTTGTAGTGGGCATTTGATGGCGGCGGTGCTGAAGGTGGATATGGCTGAGAAGGAGGTGCAGAGTTCAGGGGAGCACTGTATGAGGAGGGTGCTACATGGTGCTGAGAGAGGTGCTGCTGTTGCTGCTGATGGTTGCTCTGGTAGTAGTTAGCACTGTGGGCACTGTTCATGAGGGGGGCTTTGGTGGGAGGGGTGGACTGGGCAGGGATGGTGGGGTAGCTCTGTTGTTGAGGTGGGGCTCCATAGCAGCCTGCAGGAGGATGCATGGATTGGTACGTCTGTGCTGGACCTGGATAGAGAGAAAGTGCATTTACAAACAGAGTCAAACACATATTCTACTTCCACCAAAGCTCACAAATAGAGTACTGAACAGAGGGTATCACAAGCTGCAAACAACAAGCCTCATCAGCAGCTGGTGCTTCAGCTGTAAAGGGTTAATACCCGGTCAACTGAATATGCATCCCATCAATAACCACTACATTCTATCAGTACACATCTAACCAACTCATATATTGTCAAACATGTCATATAAAGTGAGTATTGTATCGAGATGCTGCGCATTCTGTCACACTATTATAATCCTGCTTTAATAGCTATCGTTAGCTTAAAGCTAATGCTAGCCGCTAGCTATCTCTATGGGGATACAGGTTAAGTTAGCACCTCAATAGCTTAAGCTCATATTCATTTTCGCAGAGTTAGAATAATTATATACATGTCGCTTTTATTTTTAAATGTATGTAACTGGTTTAGGTAATGCCATGGGACAGTTATACAAAATAAAGAAATAAAGAAATAAAGAAACAGGGTGCTGACACAGTAACTGACATCCCCCCCAGAGTGTTAGCATGCTAAGGCTAGCGAGCAGGCTAATCGCATCATCCCGGCCTCCGTTACCGTTCTGATGGGAAGGTGCCGATCCGCCGTTCAGCGTCGAATTCTGGCTGTAGTTGACGGTGTAACCCGGCGAAGACATCGCTCGGTCCTCCCGTCCTTATTCCCACAGGTCTGGGTAAATGCACATTAGTCTGTCTCCACTTCACCTCCCAGAAATGCTGCAGAGAGAGAGGTGTCTGCTGGTCAGTGAAGACCCGGGCAGCAGGCAGGTCCTCTCGGCTGAGAGCGAAGCTTCCAGTCGGGATGTTGAGGATCACTCTCCCGGCTCTCTGCTGGTCCTTCCTCTCCCTCTGCTGGATGTTCTTTGCAAGTGTGTGTATACTTCATTTTATGACAAGGATTTAAAGGTCCCCTATTATACTGTTTTTCATTACTTTATTATAGGTCTCAGATAGACAAAACATGTCTCTGAAGTGTTTGGCCTCAAAATACCAAAAAGATCATTGTAGCACTGTTTCAGCCCTGTTTCAAAAGTGCTGATTCTCTGTCTGTTACTTTAGTTTAGATGAAAATAAGGAGCCACTCCCCACGCCCCTCTGAGAGATATTTGGTTAAAAAGAACACAATGGTGCTCTAGGAGGAGATTCAGGTGATAAGGGGGTGGGGGGGGGTTACCTTGGTTGGTGATTGGTTAATGGTTAGATAAGCCAACAAATTGTTGACATCATAAAGTGGCCAAAATCTAATCAGCTCATTTTCAGACAGGTTTTTATATAAATGGATCAGGACAAACAGTGAGCAAATATTTTTCCTGAAACTTTCAGAATCTCTTTACACAGAGGGGACACATGTTTAAATACATGAAAAAGTGGATTTTGCATAATAGGTGACCTTTAAATGCATTTATAGAAACATGTAAATATGACATTATCTTACCAATGTAATTTGCACATCCCACGGTATATTTCTCAGTGTAATAGAGGGTTAGTGCGTGCGTTTTAATGTTTTAACTGTCATTTCTCTTTTGAATATTGTATGTTTCTTGACTATTGCAGTATTTTTGTATTATTTTCTGTTACATATGAATATTTATTATAATATTTCAGCTGTTAGATTTCCTTTTTATGAGTTGTGTTTCATGTATTTCATTATATACATACATTTATATTTTTCCTAACTACAAACCTGTTTCCTGGGCTTTTACTATTTGTTATTTACCCTTAAGAAATGTCTCTTGTGTCAAATTTTACTTCAAAGCTTAATCTTTTATAGCACTACAACTACTAACAACTATGTTTGATTAATAACAGCAAGATTGTAAGTGTGTCATTCATTTTATGACAAGTATTAAATACATTAAAAAAAAAAAAAAAAGTCTATTAAATCGAGCGACGATATGAAGATGTAAGAAATGTTTTCATTGTCATTTTTTAAAATTTATAAATACATCCACCAACACGAATCCTCTTTATAATGTGACTACAATTTGAAAACCATTACATTTTGGATTGATTTGAAATCATTGCATCAAATGACCTTTTTTGTCCCTCAGAGGTGTCAGCTGGCAAGGACGCAACATCTCTCAACACATGAAAACTGACTAAGATAATAAAGGAAATTAAAACGTAAAAAGTACTGTACCTTTGTGTATGCTTCTTTCACGTGGCCTGCTTCTGCATGGTTTCATTTTAAGTGTTTTATCCCCAATTATATGAGGGGTTTTTCATAAAAACGTGTCAACCGGAGTCAGCCACAGAGACGTGCTGCTGCGTGTGGTTTTCTGAAGTGTTGAAGCAACACCTGTAGTCTCAGTAACCTGCTTTCACCCGAGAGTGGTTAACAGAGCACCAGATAACTGCTAAATACTGTGTTTTTGATATGGTTCTATCTGTGGGGGAAAACGTCTATTTGGTAATGCAGTGGGAGTCACCGCCTCAGGAAGGAGACACGAGGCGAGCTGGAGCTTTGATGTCAAACACTGATGGGTTTATTTAGGAGCTTCGGCCGGAGAATTCACATCACAAGTCACAAGAGTCAGAGGTTCTGACTTCACGGTAGAGTTGCCACGTCAATTCTGAAGAACGCTACCCCAGACCCGTGTATTTAGCTATAGTTCAGAGAGAATAATCAACATGCTGCATAACAAGATAGAATCATAACTCCTCTATCAGCTGACGCCAACAGGCAGGAACAGGGAGACAGAACACTGAGAGCACAGCAGCCAAGGTTACAGGTGCGTGTGCTCAGTCAGAACAGTATGAACTGATAAACTGGGTCAAAGCTATGGGCCTTGGAAAATATTTCCCCAACAGTATCTACAAGTTGTTATGCAGCATAACTAAAATTGTCAAACAACATTATCTGTACAACTATGACCATTTTGGCAAATACAAACTAGTAATAAGCATATATAGTAGGCCTTTATAAAACGGACAAGTCAAATCAAGCAATCTGATTGGTTCTTAGCCGTGATATACTGAGCGTATACCACGGGTAGAATTGTAAGTTACTTTTCACAACAAGTCAGTATCCCTCCGCGTCTGAGAAAAACAGTATACAGGTGGGCTGAAAAGCAAACTGCTTGCTTCGCGTCGGGCCGAACCACGCCCCTTAGCTGTGATATAATGAGCATATACCACGGCCTGTCGTGAGCTATTGCTTAAATATAGTATAGTATATAGTAAACCAAGCACACACACAGAAAATAACAAGTTTATATCACCTTGAACTCAGATTTTATTATTGATGAGGCATTCCAGATTCAGAAAATCCATGTAATAAAAATCATTGATTTTGCAAATGCATTCTTATTTTCTCAATTAAAAATCCAATTTAAATTGTTTCCATCCAATATCAGCATCACAGATGACTTTCTTAAGAATAAAACTCCTTCAATAAACAATACATCTGACTTAATTCCCAATATTCATATAAAAAAGTGAATGAACTGGGCACCATCCTCTAATTTCAGCTATACATTGTGGTTTATACCCTTGGACAGGCATCATTATTCATGTGGCGGTAAGCCCTGATGTCCAGTCGTAGCGTCTCACATCGCTACGCATCCTGAGGGATTCTGGGACGTCCTTCAGTGCACTCACACTCCTCTTTGTGATGCGGACCAGACGCCTGGCTCTGGTTCTGTCCCTTGGTCTGGCAGGCGGGGCAGCAGGCGGTGCGTCCGTCCTGTCTGCAGCCGGGACAGGACAGAACCAGCTGGCAGCAGAACCGGGTGGAGCAGAGCTGGTACCGGTCCCAGGGAGAGCCGCAGTACCTGCATTCTGCACAGAGATGTAATTAGGTTCCTTATTCTAAAACAAAGAGTTGTATTAGACAAGTGGTTCCCAACCGGGGGTGTAGGAGGCTGTGGCTCAGTGGATAGTGCGCTAACATTTGAATCAGGGGTAGCAAGTTTGAGTCCCACTGCAGTCAGCATGTCGTTGTGTCCCTGGGCAAGACACTTCACCCCAAATTGCTCCTGTGGGGATTGCCCACGGTACTGAATGTATGTAAGTCGCTTTGGATAAAAACGTCTAACAAGTGAAATGTAATGGGTACGGGGACCCCTAGGGGTACTTCAGGGGATCGCAGGTGCCTGGTCGTCCGTTCTAAAAATAGCGCAAGTCATCGCCAAATAAATAAATACGTTTTGTCTTACAGAAATACAGAAAATAACAATGTTTCTTTTCAAATATGACGGATAAAAGTGACTGTTTGAGGGGAGGGGCCATGTCCTAAAAAAATACATTATTGGCTTCCTAAATAAATAGTCTTAACATAATGTTTTTACCTTACAACAAGTGTACATTTCAAGTTTAAATGCATTTGTATTAAATGTGATTTATAAACGTGATAGTAGTTGGGTTAAACCCGATAACATAGGGTTTAATACACATACGCGAATAATCACAGATGAGTGAGGGGTACTTATAGAATGGCGACCAGCTCAAGGGGTACACGAGACAAAAAAGGTTGGGAACCACTGCCACTGCATGTCAGTGTTTATTCATGTTTCTCGATGCTCTTAATTATTTTTTTATTTCAGAAATAGCTATACAAAACAAAGATAAATGAAATGTTTTCATCATTTCAGTTTCAGTGTACAGAGCAAAGGCCTTAGTGCTTTTCATGTTATGTGTGATGTTATTCTGTCTGTATTTAATCACTTAATTGGTGCTGATTTATGCACAAACTAACCTGAGATGATGTCTTTGTTGGAGGAGATGGCGTAGCGTTCATCAAACACAAAAAGCTTTCCTCTGTAGAAACCCTCTGGGAACTGTTCCAGATATCTGTGGATTCCACCTTTCAGCTGGTACACCTCTTTACACACATCCTATAGGTAACAAAAACAGATAGATTCAATCAAAATTACAGAACGTTTAACAATACAAATATTTTCCTAAAATAATTTATTCTGTGTTGGTATTATTCCTATCTATATAATGAGTTATTTCTGCAGAGGGATGTGTTCACAATGTACAAATTTGTTCCTAAAAACATGGCCAAACTGTTTTTTTAATGGTTGTTGACTGAATTGTTCGTATTAATGGAGAGACAACAAGACCTACCTACTTTGACCGGCACTTTTTATAATTTTGTCCGGAAGATTTAAACTTTAATACACGTTGATCTCGACCCCCACCGCGGAGAATAAACAGAAGGGCAACCATGACAACCATGCTTCTTCTCTGCTTTTGTGGAGGAAGTTACAGCGCCACTTACAGGCTCCTGCATAATACTGCAGCTTCTCCAGCGGTTGGAGCTAAACGGAGCTGTCTCGTGTGGACAGAAACTTTCCGGTGTTGATTGCGTGTGGACGGAAGCTTTTTTGCGATTGCGTTCATCCTATGCGTTTAGCCGTTATCGTCCTCGTGTGGCCGGGGCCTAAGAGTCCTTCAGTAAAATCCTTTGACGCTAATGTGTCAACAAAACAAAACAAGAGTTTTTAACCTAAGCTTTCTGCTTCAGACATCTATGCAAATGAGCAAATATTGAAACACAGCATTTCAGAAAACTAACTATTGTATAAAATGGTCTTGATTTTAGTAATCACCTGGGGAAGTTTCATGGTGTATATTGATATTTTTACCCTATTCACCTGTAGTGTCCTGCCTTGACTGTTAACTGAGTGTTGGTCAAAGGACAAGCAGACACTGACTCAGCAGAGACTGAAAGCAAAATGTGAGTTACTGCAGGACGAGGCATTCCTGTTAGCTATTTAACAACTACATTAAAATAAAGCGTCCAATTGGCTTTCTTTAGTTTAAGTCCAAGACGAGTCCTCTTACTTTGGTACCCTACAGGTAACAAAAAACAGAGACTTCTCTATTCCTATCAATTTTTTTTTAATGGTTGTTGACTGAATTTTTGTATTAATGGAGTGACAAAAATACCTATCTAAGAGTCCTTGAGTAAAATCCTTTGACAATCAATTATGTCAAAAAAAATAAAACAAGAAATTTGAACCAGCTTTCTGCTGTGGCACATATTTAAGAAATGTTAAGCCTTAAAGGGGACCTATCATGCAAAATGCACTTTTGTACGTCTTTTATACATGAATATGTGTCCCCGGTGTTCCAGGGAACTCACCAAGTGTCAGAAAACACAACCCTCTCTCTTTTCCTCCATACCCACATCTCTTAAAAAGGGGCTGCAACGGATCTGATACAGACTGATCCAGATTTGAACACTTCTATGACGTCACAGAAGTGGCGCTACGGCTATTGGGCCAACTCCACCAATCAGGAGGAGACAGCCACGGACATTGCCGTTCGAAAGCGCTGGAGACGCTGTAGTACATATGCCAGGCCTGTAGATGGTGCTGTTCTACAGAATCAGCCCATGAAAAGACAGTTACATTGAGCGAAATGAGGAATGGCTAAAATGCATGATCTGTTTGGTATTTTGAAAAATAAAAAGTATAAATATGCCTTATATAGGTATGGTCCTACACTATATTATTCAAATATAACATGATAGGTCCACTTTAAAGACACATTTCAGAGAACTTGTAATATGAATTGTTCTTGTGTTAATGTTAGTAATCACCTGGGAAAGTTCAACTGGGATCCATCTAAAAAAAAAAGTACCCTTTTCACCTGTAGTGTCCTGCCTTGACTGTTAAATGAGTGTTAAGCAGACAATGACTCAGCAGAGACACAATGTGAGTTACAGCATCCCCGTTAGCTATCTAACAACTACATTAAAATAAAGAGTCCAAGACGAGTCCTCTCACTTTGGAGCGGAGGTAGGCAGAGCCGCGCTCACAGCGGATCCCCCCGGTGCAGTACATCAACACCCTCTTGTCTCTGAACAGATCCAGGTTCTGGTCCACGTAGTCCGGGAAGTAACTGAACTTACGGATGCTCGGGGCGAGACACTGAGTAAACTGGCCCTGGAGGGAAAACATTAACACAGTTCAAAAAGACAGTATTAAACCTGGCTTTCTTTAATTATGATAGGTGTGAGGAAACTGTTATTCTCCATTTTAGTGAACATTTTTAAGGATCTAGAAGGAATTTATCTTTCTCAATATCAGTTAAATGTATCACTTGGCAAAAAATGTAATTATGTTTTTGGTGAAAACCCTTTTATAACTTACGATTTTACTCTCATAGAAATTGCGGCAGTCCAGGAGGATGGTGTCATTGCTCTCGTTCGCTTTAGCCAAGAGAGCCTCCACCTCTTTGTGAAACTCCTCCGGCTCCAGATGATCTCCTTCAAGGTGAGACAGATACATAACTCATCATCACAAGATCAGCTGTAACGAAACAAAACTCCTACCACAATATAAGAGCTAAATAAACATGTACAAATAGGAAAACTGTTATTGTGACAACAGAAGAACACAAACTATACCTGCCAGTTGGTAGGACACCACATCAGGATCCATTCCCATTGGGACGATTTCCTTATAGACTCCGACCCTCAGGTCTTTAAAACACTCTGCGCCACCATCACTTGTCTGAACACACACAGAGACAGACACTTCAAATACATAGAATTGGCATAAGAAATACTTTTGCATTTTTGATACCTGGGCTGTGGTGTTTAATTCATATCTGTACAGTATGCCCCACGGCCCCAACTCATTTATCACATGAACAGGAATTACATTTTTTGCCTTTTTTAATGCAGCAACAATTCTGGTCAGTCCCGTTTATATCAAATTGAAACCGGCCCGTTGTCTTGATCCAGACATTTGAGACAGTATCGGCCTGATATCCAATATTGGTGCGTTCCTCATTTTGAATGTCATATGATTCTTTAAGTCACAGGCTTAAAACTCTGTCTGCTGTGGCTTATGGTGCAACACAAAACAGACATATTGATGCAATGTGCTGTGTAGAAACATAACTGTATGTAATGTCTGTCTAATAAAAAAACACATCCTCCAACCTAGACTGACCTTAAAATCATCCTTTTCCATCTTGAAGAGAGGGTGTGATCGCGTTGCGTCGATGTAAGCGTCGGTCGCCACGTTGGTGCCTCCGACTGTTCCATTGATGCCTTCAGTCGCCACCCTCACCTGAGAACAGGATATATTTCAAAAGGACGGTTCAACTGAGGTAAATGCTTCTTTCTTGTACAATTCTGTAGTATCTAAGTTTGAGACAGGATAGGAGAATTGAATCACCTTGCCAGTTAAGTGCAGCTTCTCACACAAAGCTCTCTGCCAAGCACAGATGACATGTGGATCCTCAATTTGACAGTAACGGTAATAGAGGAGAACCTTGCCTGGACCTCTGAAAAGAAGAATAACAATGACAGATATAAATGGTAAATGGACTGTACTTATATAGCGCTTTATTTCAGTCTTTAAGACCCCTCAAAGCGCATTACATACTACATGTCGTTCACCCCTTCACACCCATTCATACAGAGCAGTGTACCTAACTCTAGGACCTAACATTCACACACCGTTGGCCATGCCATCGGGAGCAACTCAGGGTTAAGTATCTTGCCCAAGGATACATCGACATGTTGACTGCATGGGCTGGGATCGAACGCCTAACCCCAGATATCAGTATTTATAGAAAAAGATAGGAAATGTAATCAATATTTTAGAAATTACAAATGTTAACTTGATTTTAAGATGAGTTTTCACTATGGAACAGATAACTAAACCTAGACAGAAGGAATCAAAATGTGATCCGTACTTCTGGAGCTGCTCCTCAGAGATGTGGCTGGTGTCAGGTATCCAGGCAGAAATGTCCACCGGCTCTGCCTCACACTCGTTCAGCTGCTGTGTTTCAGCTTCTTCCTCCAGCTGGTTCAACAGACACTGATAAGCATCCTGTGTGAGCCGCTGTATTTCAGGATCATGAGTCCGGGCCACGTGTTTGTGAATGGCAGAGTGTTCTCTAAAGGTCTGACCACAGCAGCACCAAGAGGAGTCCCCCTCCTCCTGACCGCTGTTCCTCTTGGACGCCACAAAGCCAGCAAACGACTGTGAAGGGGAAAAAACGAGATGGTCTCAATGTGAAAAAATCCAATCATTTTTTTAATTAAAAAATGTATATTCAAATTGGACATCACAAATAATATCATGGCTTTCCAACCTAATTGCGACCTTTCATAGAAAGCCATATCTGCTTGTATTGACAAATGAATAGAATAGAATAGAATTATTTACGTATTTTAACTGAGAAGATATAACTTTTGATGAGATAGCAATACACATACATGGGGGGAAACATTGATGTGGAACACAATCAAAAAATAAAGATCATTTTGAGTAGCAGATCGTATTTTCTCAATTATTTTACAGGTGACCATTTGACTGAAATTGTATCAGTCATATTACAATTTACAAATCGCAGGATGTGTAATAAATATTATAGGCTAAATGTGTCAAAATACTGATGTGCTGCACAGATGCCCTGACCCACACATCATATTCACATAAACACACTTCAGAAAACACTTGGGATTTTGGTACAGATCCCTGCAGAAATCCCACCATAAGTAAAACAAAAAAAAGGTAATCTTAAGTACAGTATTCTAGTTAGTAACTTCCCACCTCTGCAAACACTGCAACTATATATTGCTATACATATGGACCCACTAAAACACATGATCTTGCTGTGTTTACTTATCCTGCAACGTGTTGAGAGCAAACAACATCAATCAGCTACTTGTTGTTGACTCACCTTCCTCCTGCACAAGCTGTAGCCTCTTCTCTGTGGGGCAGACAGCTGTTTCTCCTGTCTCACTCCATTACATGTCCGAGTGTCAAGATCCAAGTCCATGAACTCTGAGAAAGATGTATCATCCTCTGCCATGTTTTTAGGATCTGTAACAATCTAGTAATCACTTATAATCTAAGTTATAAGAAACTTCTTCTCTACATGTAGAAGTTATGCATTACCAGCACATTCATTGTTAATTGATGTCGGAAAATATTAAATATAACGTCTTAAAAAGTCCTTTATATAGGTTGTAAACACACAACTGTCACCAAACGTGCTTTAGTAAATATCGACATCGGACGATAAAGGACGGTGCACCTTCTTCTGTTGTTTCACAAAAACAGCTTTTGTGTGCATTTACTGCCACCTACTGTATTGGAGTGGGGACCAGAATGATCTATGGAGGATGGAATAAATAAAATAAAATGTTTAATTATCTTTTCTTTTTTATTATCTCTGTTTGTCTTATATAATAACACATCATCTTCCTCGGTGCTCCTTTTAACTGTCCTGACTGTGATTTTTTGGCTGTAATGAATCTGAAATAGGAAACTGTATTCTTTAATGTATTTTTTCTATATGTCTACCCCTGATGGCAACTTTCTTGAATACAAAATATATGATGTTCTTGAAAAATAAAGGGAAAATATATATATTTTATTCAAAACGATGCACCTTCCTGTTGCCCCGGATGTCCATCACTTGTATCGGACCGCTAGTATTTTTCTGCTCCACGAATAGCGTCCAGGCTGAATGATCTAGAAGCCTTGCAAAGCTGCATTATTATTTCATATTCTTTTTTTGTCGAATTTCCTTACATTTATAGTGAAACGGAGTAACAAAATGTCCAGGAGACGACACAGCGAGAGCGAGAATGACGGTTAGTGACCGTTAGTTACATGTGTACAGCTAGCACAATCAGACGTTGTGCTAACGAGCTAACGTTAGCGTGTTTAATCACTTTGATGCAAATATGGTTATTAATTACTTCACGAATTTAAGTTTAAGTCTTTTCATTGTAACATTAACATGTCTCACAGTAAATACGGGTTGATTTGTGGTGTCGGTATAGCGGGTTGAAAGCGAGAAGATTTTTGTTTTACTAGTGTTAACCGGTGCATGTTAGCACTAGCTGCTAGGTTAGCTACTGTTAACCTGTGTGGTTCGTATGGGGGCGGCAACCAAGTGATGTGAATAATACAAATACCTCACTTAGAGTAGTTTATATTACATGTACCGATGCTTTGTTTTACTATCCACAAGAATATCCATAAACCACGGACGCATGGCCAGTTAAAAGTACTTATTGATTAGCAGTTAAGGGGAAATCCACCTTAAAACTGAACTGTAATTATTTAAAAGTGCAACATCAAAGAAGTTTATGTTACTTTTAGATTCCAATGACTTTTAAAGGATGACTGCTTTCATTGATTGCAAGGATATATTCATGTTTGCTAAATAACAGACATACTTGTCAAGTTCTAACACCATCATCAACTCCACCTGCAGTCCCTACGAATTCAGGGTCAGTCATATTGAACCTAATGACTCATTGTCTCAGCTTTTCACATGTTAATTTGTTGAAGTTCCTCTGCAAGAAGAACCTGATAGAATCAATTTAAATCTGAGCTATTTAATATTAACCATGAAATGTGTTTACAGCCTGGCTTCATAAACACATCTCATGGTGTTACGGTGTATTTTCCATTAAGGCTGCCATTGAGTTACTCTATCAGTTCATGTTTGTCTTCCACTCACTTTGCGATTATTTTGTTGTTCTTTTGCTCTTTCAGGAGGTCAGGAACACAAAAGGAGGAGAACGTCAGAGCCCATTGAAATAGAAGATCGCCTCGAGTCACTGATATGTCGTGTGGGGGAGAAGGTAAAACATCTAGCTCCTGCAGATCTATGTAGAGCTCTTCTCTTCTCCTCACAGGCTCTGATATAATTTAAAACACTAGTTCAGCGAAAACAAACCAAATTGTTTACTTGTTCTTCACAGAGTACTTCGTCCCTGGAGAGCAACTTGGAGGGGCTTGCAGGTGTCCTGGAGGCCGACCTTCCAAACTACAAAAACAAAATCCTACGCATTTTATGTGCCGTGTAAGTTCCTCACCACTTCTCACATGCTCACTGTTGAATGCTGACTGTTTGCGTGGTCTTTTCTCACTGAGTTGTGTTTGGTTGACAGCGCCCGCCTCCTCCCCGAGAAGCTGTCTGTGTACACGACTC
>CALSBZ010042831.1:11970-19285 GCA_943591055.1 Gobionotothen gibberifrons | reverse complement strand
AGACAGACAGACAGATAGACAGACAGACAGACAGACAGACAGACAGATAGATGCTTTGAGCCTGTGGACCCCCTCTACAGAGAGATGGTGCATCACGAATTGTTATCTCCTATATAATTAAAATAAATATAAACAGAATGACGTCTCACCATGTAGTCCGAGGAGGCGATGAACTCCACCGTGGCGTTCTGGACTTCTGGTCTCTTATGAGGCTCTCCATACGACCTGGTGACCGGGTTATACATGAACTCATCTGGAACTGAAGGAGAAAGGCAAAGAACAGCAGGTTTGAGCTCAAGTACTCTACTAATGTTGATACTTAAGGTACATGTCTTTGATTATAACTGTTACAACATTGAAACTGTGATCTTATTGAAAGGAGGATTTTTACTTTTTAATCATACTTTAGTAACATTTCTCACAACTTTATCCACAAGATATCAAAAGTTGCTTTCCAACCTCCTGACGACTTCACTAGACGTCTGTAAGAACTTCTAGTGAAGACTATATTGACATTATTGAATATAGAGATTGATAATGGGATAACAACAGGCCTGGACACCAGAGTAAATCACGGTGGGACTCGTACCATCGTTGACCCGGTAGCACAGGTTGCACTTCCACCGGCGCTGATCCAGGAAAGTGACGAACGGGTTGATGTAGGTCCGACAGGAGCGGCAGCGCACGATGGTGTTGGACGTGATCACCGGTAACTGCTGCAGAGAGGAGAGGACAAGAGGAGGAACATACGTCAATACTGATTGAAAGTGAGATTGTGTCTTAAAGATCTCCCATCATGCTATTTTCAGGCATCTATTATGAGTCTCAGATATATAAAAAACATTTCCATGATGTATACAAGGATACTTTTTTTATTTCCTGCTTCTTCACACACATGCTCTCCAGTACAGGTTAGCTCTACGTGTTAGCGATGCTAATGTAAACACCGACCATATTACGTCCAAAACAGTCTGGCATTGTTTCTGATAGCAACGTTTCTGATTGGGGCGTGGATCCACATTTCCGATATTACGTCATATCGGACGCAAATCTGGATCAGCTCCGTTGTTCCCCCGTTTTTAGAGATGTGGTTACGGAGGAAAAGAGAGATGGTTTTGTTTTCTGACACTTTGTGAGTTCCCCGACACACCGGGGACACATCTCTATGTATACAAGACATCAAAAAGTGCATTTTGCATGATAGGAAACCAGTTAAACCCCACGGCCCCGCTGCAAAATGCAACATCTTTCAAGAAACAGCGTCTGAGGGCTTCTTAACATTTAATAAACTATGAATGCGTCATACTCACTTAACGGGAAGAAACTCAGCTTTCAGACAATATTAACCATGTTTAGCTAAACGAAACAAAGGGGTGATAACAAAGGCTCTGAAGTAGCCCTGAGCGAAAAAATGTTAGCACAGAACTCAAGGTAAAATACCCTTATTACTTATCGTATCTGCACAAACAAGATATCGACTAGCAAGCTGAGATTCCACAGATTCCAGAAATATAAGTATCACCACTGAGCGATCAGAACTCGCAACATGGGAAGAGAAAACAGACATCACAACAGAGGAGGAAACACTGAGATATTCTTACCTATGCTGTTGTTCTGATCAAAACGAGAAAAGCACTGCTGAAGGTTAATCCAATGTGTCTGTGTCACTTTGAAATGATTACTGATAATCCATCTTCATATTTATGACAAACGACGATTCATATATAGCTGCTAGGATAGCTACGAGAGTGTATGACAGCTTCCGGTTCCGGGGCATTCTGGCTACGCATCACTCATTCCCCAATGGGTAATGTTTAGATGGATTTTAGGAGCTTCCCCTCTATTATATTGGCTCTAACGTTTAAAAAGAGATGTCAATCATCAAAATCGACCGAGGGGGGCCAGAGATATGGAAAATCCACCCAAATGACCCCAGAAGTGGGTTATTTTTGCTAAACTTCTCTAAAAAGGTCAAATGTCACTTGTGTTGCATCAATCTTGATACAGGGTACTTATTATATGTTATAGTTTGGATTCCTAAAGCTTTTAGTCTACTATCCCATCATTCAAGGGTGGTTTTCACTATAAGTAATGATTTTTTCTTTGGACGGACACTATAATGTACAGTTTTTTTACTGTGTTCAATCTGAATTTACTTTAAAATAAAAACATTCTATATTGATTCTGACTCTTCTACATCCAACTCACAGATGTAACCTTGCTTTGAGAAAAAATATTATTAAGTTACCCCTTTTGGAAGTGAAGTTATAGTCAATTGTTCTGGGAATGTCATTTTCGAGCCAGAGACCTGAAAAACAGGCTCAGGGCTCAACGGGTTGAGTTGAACACATGTTGCGCTTCTCATCGAGTGTCAATGTTGACCTTTTCTTCCACTGAGGAGAAGAGAGGCTCTGTTCCTGTTTCCTGAGGAATGTGTTTAACAGATCATTTGAACTGTTGTCTTGTTTCCGTCTCCGTCTGATGTATTCATGACATTGTTCTCCACACTTCTGCTGCTCATGTAGCGGCGTCAGCGAAACATTTTCTACATTTTTCTTCCAGTGAAATACAGGCCGTTTATTCTCGAGTAAAGCCGAGGGCTACGATGTAAAATGTACAGAAGAGCTTGAAGCTTCATTCATGACATACATGTTCTTAACGTACAAGTTCTTAATTCATATTTGAACGCTTTGTTATGCCTTTTCATTGTGTTTGACTCCAGAATTTCTGCAGTAGCAGATAAAGATTAGGCTACACTCAAAAGGTAACATATGTATAATTAGGGTTAGGAACCGAAACTCGGTTCCAGATGAGAACCGATAAGAAAATGCCGGGTACCGGGTACCCATACAAAATACACAATTTCGGTTCTGCTTAACGGTTCCTAGACGCGGTAGACCCTGTATTCCACCGGGTCCGTCTGCGCCGCGCTCGGTTTGCTGACGGCCAGCACCGCCCTTCAATTTTTTTAAACGGTATCATGTAAGTTGCGCTGACAGGCGACAGAGGTCCACAGTTGCCCCGCAGCGAGGCTCCACCCGCCCTCCCGTAGACAGTTCACGAGCTCAGTCACTTCATAACACCAAAGATGGATCGCGGTAAACGCTCTAAAGTGAGGCTCCACTACACAGAAAAAGACAAGGCACAGTGCAATGCCTGTTAATAGCTTGCCACAGGCATAGCTCAGTTAAAATAAAGCACAGCTATTGTGTAATACATTTGTATTGCATGTATATTTTTTATTTGTAAAAATGTCTGTTAATAAAGCTTAAAAGAATAAAGATATTTGTATTATCTAAACGTTTGACCTCTTTCTTTTACAATTTTGGAATCGAAACGGGGAATCGATAAGAAACGGAATCGACAAGAACCGGAATCGATACATTTCAAACGATACCCATCCCTATGTATAATACTATTTTGTAGAATTAGTTGTTTCTGAATCCTGTAATCCAAACATGTACCCAATAACTCCAGAGTATTGTGATACCCAAGAGTACAAATATGTTTAAATAAAGATAGATGTTGGCGTTGAGCTTTTTAAAAACAACATTTTCACTGCGTCAAAAAAAGCAGGAGATATTTTACTTTCTTTTAATTATATCAAAATCGATTTATTAAAAAAAGACGACCTAACTAAATCGTAATAATCACTTTATTCCCATTTTTTTTTAGGATTATGACGTCGGCTAACTTGATGACAGACACTTAAAGCTTCATTAAAAAATCAGAATGGGAGCTTCAAATATAAAAAAACTAAACAAAGACATCTCCAGCAAATTCACACAAAAAAACAATTTAATCCCAAAGGAAACAGTCTTAACACTGAGGATGTCTTGCACAGATCATACATGGGTAGTAAATAAAAAGCACATTTGTTTTGGGTCTACCGCAAAGCATATTCACAGCTTATTTAGTTTTGATAAACAACCAGTGGTGCCAGGGTTCAGAGGTGAACTCAAGAGGAGAACGAATATCTGTTTTATAAATCTAAACACAAATGATATCGAGCCCAGAGAGAGTTGTGTCGTGTGAAGTGAGCGTGAAACCTGCGTCCATTCATCTGTGAGCAGGAGAGACTGAACAGCTGTTAGAGGGTCTGAACTGAAAGCCTCTGCTGCAGGCTGTGGGAGCTTCCAGGTTGTGACCATTTTAAGTCTTTTAAAAGTATGTGTTTTTTAAGTAAGTGTTTACATGGACTGGACTGGACTCAAAACGTTTTAGTCAACTTTTAGTCGATGAAAAATTACAACTTTTAGTCAAAATGTGTCTCTAAACTCTCTGAACGCTCCGTCCCCGGCAGATCTCTTTGTCCGCTGCAGCATGTCTGTTAGGCCCCGCCCCCCGCACACAGAGAGAGAGAGTTAGGCCCCGCCCCCCGCACACAGAGAGAGAGAGAGAGAGAGAGAGAGAGTTAGGCCCCGCCCCCCGCACACAGAGAGTCACAGGGAGATCGCTCTTCTGGAGTGAAGAGAGCGGAAATAATGATATTGCAAGTTAGAAACGTAAGATGCATTTTGACAGACGGACACTTGGGGGAAAATATGCTGCATTTTGAATGTCCGATAGTCCACCATTAACACCTTAGTCCCGTCTCGTCAACGAAAACTAAATATACATTTCGTCATAGTTTTCGTTATCAAGAATCTATTTTTAGCTCGTCATCGTCTCGTCTTAGTCGTGTAAAAAAGGTCGTTGAGGAACATTTTTCATCATAGACGAAATGAACACTGCTCCCAACTGAGATACGGGATTGTCCCACTCTCACTAATATCTTCAAAGGTCGACTCAAAGAATGGTTGAGAAACAAACAGACGTGCAATCACCGCTAAATGTTAAGTGTTCATTACTGTGCATTGCCCCTGCCAAATAAACGATTAAATGAATCTGTTTAACTTGGCGAGTATAAATCGAAGCTACATCATATTTTATTCAGCGAGTGCCTTTTAAATGGAGGCAAGAATAAACTCTCATAATAAGTTTGACCAGCCCTCTCGCTGCTCCGTCACTTCATATCTCCTGACACCACATCAACCATCACCGCTATACATACTCTCACCTATCTTCCTCTCCTCCTGCCTGACCCACTGTCCCCGCAGCTGCTAAAGAATACTACGTTTGACTTAATATATGGAATGATTTCATCACTGAGTCTTCAGTCAGTGGAATACTGGAGGGTTCCCTCATTTAGGGTAAACACAGTTAAAAATCACTTAGATAGAAACCTGTCTTTTATTAAAGTATGTTGGACCGTAGTAATGACTGCTATATCCATTCCTTGCACAATGAATGTATATATAATATCCTGCTTTACTGTACATTTGTATTTCCACATATATATATTTTTTAATACTATTTTATTTCTATTTGAGATGTTAAAGGTGAACTATCATGCAAAATGTGTCCCCGGTGTTCCAGGGAACTTACCAAGTGTCAGAAAACACAACCCTCTATTTTCCTCCATACCCACATCTCTTAAAAAGGGGCTGCAACGGATCTGATCCAGATTTGAACACTTCTATGACGTCACAGAAGTGGTGCTACGGCTATTGGGCCAACTCCACCAATCAGGAGGAGACAGCCACGGACATTGCCGTTCGAAAGCGCTGGAGACGATGTAGTACATATGCCAGGCCTGTAGATGGTGCTGTTCTCACAGAGTCAGCCCATGACAAGACAGTGTTAAATTGAGCGAAATGAGGAATGGCTAAAATGCATGATCTGTTTGGTATTTGGAAAAATAATAAGTATAAATATGCCTTATATAGGTATGGTCCTACACTATATTATTCAAATATAGCATGATAGGTCCACTTTAACATTTTGGAATGTTTATTTCTAGTCTTTTAATTTCTCTTATGTACAACGCCTTGTCTCTTTATGCTACTGAAACGCAAAAAAATCCCAAATTGGGATCATTTAAGTGCTTCTTATCTTATCTATAACTTAAATTGTCACGAATAACAAGAAAAAGCCTGGACACAAAAAGGTTGAAGGCACGGAGAGTGAAACAGGGAGCTAGAGGTGCTGCAGCATTAGACAGTATGATAGGTATAATGTGTTTTATGAACATGTATGTGTGTAAACAGCGTGTAGTAGACCCGTAGAAATCGAAATATGAACCTGAAATGTAGCTGACCTTTAGAGTAAAGTGAAAACCTAGCTCGGTTATCCATAACACTTTAGCTGAGTTAACTACACAGTGAAGGGCAAATGGATTAGTACATGAGACTACAGTCACGTCCGATCTGCCAACACTCTCACGTCATTCAAAAAAGCCCTCAAAACTCACCTTTTGCCTTCAACTCATTATCTTCTAACCCCTCGCCCCTACTCCACCAGGCTTAGCACTTTTTTACTTTTGTTTCTTTATTTGCTTGTAAAACGCTTTGAGCACCAGGAAAAGTGCTATATAATGAACATGTATTATTAAAGAAGTGTCTAGATGTTCCAGTGTACATTTGGGAGTTTTAGGCACCTGCAAAATACTGTATTAGTGCATGAGACACAGAAGGTATGTGTCTAGATCAGGGGTCCCCAAAGTGTGGGGCATATTGATTCGAAAATAATATGATACAGTACTATTACGTCTGGAATAAGGAGGCAAAGTTGGCGTTCAGTGTGTTGCCGGGAGCATAGGATGTATCCACGATGTTAAAAATGTTTAAAAATGTGTTTTCTGAAGGGAAATGTTTCCATATATCTTCAGTTGTTGTCAGGCTTGCGTCATATGTAAATGGGGGGGTGTTAACCAGATCTGTGTGTGTTGTGTTGAATTCTAAGTTAGCTCGGCTGAGCGAAAGGATGCACACAGTGCGGAGGAAAATAAACCATGCCCAAGGGCTAAACAGTTCATCATCTCCGTCTCAACTGTTTCTCTCCGTATGAGGAAGCTGCCATCCTTAACCTCAACATGTTTAAAACATAAAGATAAAGAGGTTTAAAAAGCTATTGTTTAATGTTTTAAGGAGGTGACGCTCAGCCAATCAAAAAAGAGAAAGGTAGCGAAAACAGAGCATTTTATGACATTTTCTCTTACTGGACCTCTTTGAAATGCAATTGAATACCCCTGCATTATAGCAACAACAACAATAATAATAGCAAAAATAATTGGTAGGGGGGGCGCGGCTGTGATTATGTTCTCCGAGGGGAGGCTCACCTTCCCACACTTTGGGAACCCCTGGTCTAGATATTCCAGTGTACATCAAGTTTTATGGGAGTTGTAAACATATGAAACATCAGAGCTTACCTGCAGGTCTCTGAAGGGGTGCAGCAGGAGACCCAGAGGGAGGCGCGCCTTGTTGAGCAGAGCCTG
>CALSBZ010042831.1:1970-6970 GCA_943591055.1 Gobionotothen gibberifrons | reverse complement strand
GATTTGAGGCCAAATATCATTTTTTTTTTGTACTTATAATTGTAACGCAATACATCATTGTCACTAAAAGCCTTGTCTCTACATTACAATAAAATATAAAAAATAATTTGAATACAAACTCAAGTTAGTAGCTAATAAAGGCATAAAAAGACAGAAATGTATAATTCTTTCTTTAATAGAAATGTTTCTTCTGCCCGTAAAGTGTCCAAACCAGGCTTTTCTGGATAAGCGCATTTTTAAAACATAGTCATTGTCCATGCCGGTTTCAGTTGGATTATTCGTCACAGTTGCTCCGATCAGATTGGTCTCCTCCATTTTGTAGATTATTTACGACTTTTGAATCCACATAAACACATCGGCAAAATCCGGATTACTTTGAGCATGTGTTTTAAACAGTTTAATCCCATTTGGGGGGGTCCTTGGGAAAAAAGGTTGGGAACCCCTGGTATAGGGCGTACACACGGAGCCGTTTGGCCCCACAGAGCGTTCCGTCCGCAGATCTATCCACCTTGGGGCCCGTTATCGTTTGCGGGGTCCGTTTCCGCGGTTCCGTTACGGCCTCGTGTGAACGAACGAACGGGCTATACGCGAGAGAAAAGTAGCGGATACAACCGTTTGCGTTCTCGTGTAAACAGCACATTAAACTCTCTCCTTCTCTTTCACACACACACACTATTTGACCACCTATGGTGTGTGAAACATGCACGACTTAAAGATGGAGAAAAGGGGCATCTAGCTGATTAACAGAATGCAGGTCTTATGATTAAACGAATAATACATTGACTTTGTTTAATGAGAAGGTGCATGCATTGGCAAGGCCTTGAAGACACACCCAATGCATATTAGTACATCAAATAAAAGATAGTTTAAGACACGACACATAAATGGACAAAGAAGCGATAAATTGCATCCTTTTCTAATTCCTCTACGATAGTTAACTAAATACCTTTGAGAGTTTGTCAAATAGGGCATTTCAGGATTTCTTCTTGGACTTTTAGAAACACATGTTTTCACTATTTTCTGACATTTTATAGAACAAATGTATCGAGCTGTTAGTTGCGGACATATTTAAATCTAAAGAAATTCAACAGGTCTTGTAGACGGGGCATCAGGTTGGACAATGCAACCAAAAAAACATCCTTTTGCTCTTTCCACACTGATTCTCATCTTCCCCTGATCAAATAAAAGACATTCTTATTTGTAAAGTCTGATAGATACATCGCAGTATAATCTGTTGCAGCCACTCATGTTCTCCTAATAACGCGCTGAGGTTTTCCACAAAGATTAAAACTTGGGTAGAATATCTGAATGAACACATGAATCGACGCTAGCCAAGAGGAGGGATCAACAACACACGACAGGCCTCTGGCAGCGAGCTCATTGGACGGGAGGGGATCCAATAATCTGGGACTAAATCTGACCAGGAGATTATCTGCTCTGGAGGAGGAGAAAGCTTAGCCTTCCTCCTCCTCCTCCTCCTCTTCCTCCTTCTCGTAGATTTGACTGACACCTATTCTTCCTCCTCCTCTCTTCTGTCAGCTCACGGTCTAACTAATCAAAGGGATTCTAGCCAGGGGTTATAGTAGTAAAACAATCTATTTATAGTAAGTGTTGCCTAGAAGCAGTTTTCCACTTCCCTTTTCTTCTAAGCCTCATCCGTTTTCTGTTTAGCTCACACTTGTTACTGATCATTAACGCTCCATTCATGCTGTAGTGTCTCTTTTTTAAAACTGTTTACAACTGATCTGATTATCTACTGTGAGTTTGGACGTGAGAAAAATATGCATTTACTCTCTTAATGTTCCTCAGGACAACATGTCATACTTGCCAACCTTGAGACCTCAGAAATCGGGAGCATTTCAAAACCACCGGGAGGGGTGGGGGTGTGCTAGTGGGTCGCCGGAGCTGTTAGATTAACACTAACATGCGCAGGAGTGAGCAGAGGGTCAAGTTGTCGATTCTTGTTGTTTTCTGTGACTATCTAGTGACTAGTTGCGCGACTACTAAAGAGACACGTTACCATGGAAACCAAACAATGGTGTAGCTGTATTAAAGTCAGAGTGGAAACAGTCTTGAGTAAATCTGATGTTGTCAGAAATCGAGAGAAATGCGGGAGAAATATGACCCGGAAATCGGGAGTCTCCCACAAAAAAATCGGGAGGGTTGGGCAAGTATGGTTACAGTGTGTGTGACGAGTGGCAGAGCGACATAGTAACAGACACGATGTGAGAAAGAAAGTCCTTTGCATGTGACTGCTTTACAAAACAAATATGTGTACGAGCGAAACTAGCACTCATTTGATAGTTTCAGTTTTTCCAACTGTAAGGACCCCTCGGTTTTTCTATGTTTCATTTACTTAGATTAATTTAATTTACTTAGATTAAACACTTAATTTAACTTAATTTTTACTTGCGTTTTGGACAGCTGGTAGATGTTGTGCTTCAAAGTGCTCATGGTGGTAACAAAACATCATATCATGGCGTCTAGAAATCATCAACTGGTGTTTTGTTTCAGCATAAAAGCTAAGAGAGCCCGTGGGGGGAATCTGAAACAGGCTTTTTCACTAAGAGAGTAAATGACTGTGCGGTGAGCCTCTCATGGGGAGCAGCGGAGTCAGAGCACAGGAGCTCAGAGAGCGGGGGCTATATTTAAGAACCTGTTAACCTCTGGATGATGACACAGATCCAGAGCGAGAGAGAGGACCACCTGAGCGCTGCAGAGACCACTGGAGCTCGGAGCAGTATTAAGAGGTCCACTGACTTTAAAATCCTCCCCCACAGGAAACTGGAATGATGAGCTACGATAAAGAGAGGTTTAAGAATAGTCTGATTGATTGTGGGCATGCTAATGGGATTGTAATTTAAAGCAATGTTAATTTAGAACACCGGTGTTACATAAAGAAAATGTAACTCATTGCTTACACATAATATTGATGCATTTCCTTTTAGAGAAATAACGTAAATACTTTTATTTATTTTTTATTTTACATTTGTTCTTCTCGTTTTCTTTTTTAAAATGTTTAAATAAGTAAAATAATTGTTTTGTCAGTTTTGTACCTGTCCAAAAATGGGCATTGAAACTTGAAAACTGAATTCTGATGCCCTTACCACACCAATGGACAGAACTAACTAATGTTTATTTTCCATTCATTTATTCAGGTGAGTGAAACGTTCTAATAAAATAAGTAATTAGTTTGTCAAATATCCCAAAATAGAGAAAAATGCTTACTCAATGTTTCAAGAACCTAAACATTGCAGGTTTTTTCCAACTAAAAAAAACAAACACAGCAATATTAAATTGTTAATATATAGAAAAGGGAATACATCGTCCCATTTTAGAAGCTATAAACCAGTTTTTTTTTCTACATTAAAAGGTAGGGTAGGTAAGAATGTAGAAACCAGCTCGAGTGCGCTAGAATTTCAAAGTAGACTTCCTTACAGAGCCCCTCCTCCAACACACACGAATGCGCACATGACCAATGAGGGCACGAGATAAGTTTGTGCCCAGATGGAAGGCTGACAGGCAGGTAGGCCATCCAGTTACTTTAGCCGGGCCGGCTCAGATGATTGGTCGTGCTTTTTACAGCGCCACGGCTTCCACAGATGACTTATTTTTTTAATGTATTTATTGTCAAAGCATTTAATTTATTCATTGCTATCGGGATGTTAAGAGCATTCCATGGAATATAACAAGTGTTTCTGAAGTGAATTACCTACCCCACCTTTAATGACTTGTAAACTATGTATTACGGTTGTTGTTGATTAATTCCTTACGTTTGAAAACACTTAAATGTGAGTCACAATTAGACAACACCATCCAACACCAACTCGTTTTTAAGGCCACCAGGTTCAGAGCTCAGCTCATTGATTTAGTTTTGCATCAGAAACCACAGCGAGACGTCTGAGGGTGATCGGCTCGCAGGCGGATAATCACATCCAAAAACCACGGAGTGAGAGAGGGCACTGCGTGACAATAAGGGCAAGCAGAACCTGGCAGGAGCTTATTAAGATCAACCGAAATGCTAAACCACTTACCACTTGCATTACTGAGAAAAAACACGTTACATCAGTTACAGTGATGCAGCAACAGAGCAGGGTACACACATTAAAACAGAGGACTTGTCGTCAATACTGATGACTGTGAAAGGGAGACATGGTGAGCATTGGGAACAATCTCATCAGCCAATTAGGAAAGGAGAGGGATGGATGATGAGCAGAAGTGACACACAAGAGGAGAGCAGCGATCAAAAGGTGGCTTTACATGGGGAAGGTGATAGAATGGTTAAAATGGTCGTTTTTTTTAACATGATACAAAACATCTAGGAGCACGGTGAGGATTATGGGGATGGAGAGAGTGCTAATGAATGGGTTGTGGGGGAGGTAAAAGCTAGAGCAGACCTGCTTCCTCATCCTCCTCCTCCTCCTCATCATCATCATCATCCTCCTCAGAGCTGGATGAACAGGGGGCAGCGGCGGGGCCTGAGGTGGTGGCAGAGGCAGAGCTAGCTCCACTATTAGCAACATATCCATACTGCACGCCTGTGGGGAGGGGGAGGTGGGGGAGAGGTACATGAGAAAACTGTCAAGACCGCAGAGAGGGAGATGGAGATTAGGCAGTGCACTCAATGTCATGTGACGTAAGAAGTACACAAAATAACCATTTCTCTCAAATATTGCGAAGTGCGAACTGGTTTTCGGACCCCCCCTAAGGCACACCTGTGCAATAATCATGCTGTTTAATCAGCATCTTGATATGCCACAGGCTACAATAGGCTGGCCACAATAAAAGGCCACTCTGAAACGTGCATTTTTGCTTTATTGGGGGGGTCTGGGGGGGGTCCGAAAAACCAGTTCGCACAGCCATTGAAGAGGAGTGGACCAACATTCCACAGGCCACAATCAACAACCTGATCAACTCTATGCGAAGGAGATGTGTTGCACTGCGTGAGGCAAATGGTGGTCACACCAGATACTGACTGGTTTTCGGATCCCCCCAGACCC
>CALSBZ010042830.1:311442-332961 GCA_943591055.1 Gobionotothen gibberifrons | reverse complement strand
GAACGGATGGTCAAAGTAAGGTAATAATAAACAGAATCACACGAAGCCTGGTTAGTGTTGCCTGACTTTATAAAGTGTGTTTTTTTTTTACAAGTGTGTGTGGTTGCGTTCTGGTCACTTTGCTCAGCGCTACGGCTTGTTAGAACCTTTATTTGCTGTACTCGCCATAAACTGTTAGCTCAGGTTGATCCCGCCCCGCCTCCGACGTAAGCGTGGCATATGCGGTTCTTGCTTCTAGGCCGACAGTTTGTTGGTGCTTGGTAAGCACCGGTTTTCGGTGCTCTAAGCTCCAGCATCAGGCTCAGTGATCAACGTGGCCCATCGTTATTTTCATCACTTGGATGATTATGTTTTCAATTTTAGAGCATGTCATAACCTGTTGCCTTCTGTGGAAACATTGCCTTAGTTTAATACTGAATAGTTTGAAAGGTTCTTTATTTTAATCATGAAGAAGTGAATAAATGATGGGGTGTATTTCTGTTGGATTACTAGAACATAAACTCTGCCTGGCTTGCAATCATTGTGACGCAATTATTCTTGTTTTCTTTTTGTGGGGATTATTCTGTGACCTGCTCTTGGCAGAGCTTCATCTGGCATTCCAGCTAGTATCATGCTTCCCTGAAGCACACTATGATCCTCAACACCAAGCTGCTTCTTCTTCCTACTCTTCCCTCTCCCTGGCCCTTTGTTCCAGAGGTGTCAGCCTCTCTCTTTCCTGGTTAAACGGAGAGCGCTGTGCCAATGTCAGATCAGAAGCTAATCCCAAACATGGTAGAGACAATCTTGTCGAAATACCTCTAGAATGGTTTCAAACATGTTTTCTGAGTCTTTTTAATGCTGGAAACAGTGATTTTATTTGACTGGGTTCCATAAGGTTAGCTTCTTCTTCTGTGGTGATTAGGGCCAGGCATGTGCAGAGGATGTTTACAGGGGCAGGGGCCCAGATAAAATAAAAAAGGGCTGGATGGGGAACTTTGTTACTTTACATAAATCTATTCCTGGAATTACCTTACAGTTTTAAGGGATATCAAAAAGTATGTATTTAAAACAAACCTAAGTGGGATGTTGGTTCAAACACTGCTAAACGACATTTTATTAATGCTACATGCAAAGAAATGAAGTGTTCCACCTTCTCAGTGAAGTATATGCCTCAGAAATACCGTCAATAAGAAGATGCTGATTTTATACGGCTAAGATTAATATCAGTTCAATATAATACACATATCATGTCATAATTAGCCTTTTTCTGCTTTATGTTAGACCATTTCATTGATTTGTGAATAAGAAAAAGTACATTCTCAAAGGGGCACTTCTCTTATAAGAGGTCTATCCGTGCACGAGCCTGATCAGGGCAGTAGGGTTAATCGGCCTGTAAGAGGTGACCTGCAGCTCTGGGTAAACTCATTAGCCGGGCAGGTGTCAGCTCTTGTGTTTCTAACCGTCAGGGATTCTCCTCTGGGTTAGCTTTCTGACTTCTGATATGACTCACAGATATGAGGCAAGGAGGATCAACTGTTGCCATGGCTAACAATGTGTACCATCATCGTTTGCTGTCTCATTCGACAAGTTATTCACTGCTTGATAGCTGTTAGGAATTATAGGCACCGCTCCCATGGTAAGTCCACCTGTTTGACTGTAGTGTGTAGCAGTACGATGTTCCCCACACTTTTATTATGGAACCCCAAGTAACTGGAATGAGGCCAAACACTTTATCTAACATACGTAGCTTTGCAATCAGCCAGTTTGGGAATCAGTTGATTAGGGTTAGAATGCACCATGAAGAGCTGATTGTACGTTAGCATGTACGTTGTATGTCAAGCGCATCATTGTCCCACCGTGATTTCCCTCTGGTCGCTTGGACAGTGTCATTAGGTGTTATTGGAGTTTATAATGGAAGGTCGTAGCAGCTTTCATGTCTTAATCGTACCAGAGTGTTTAATTAAGAACCCATCTGTGCTCACAGTAAAGACGTGTCAGTATGTCTGCTCTGTTCAGCTGTCAGACTGAGCAGGTTAAAGGATTTCTGTTGTTGTTCCAGACGGGAATCTTTTGAAAGAGTTATACAAACACGATCGCATTCATCATACCTGTTGTCCACGATAGAATCAAATCCAAATCTCTGAGATTTCTACAAATGTTAAGAAGAAGTGTTGTTTTCAAAACCTTTAGCTAAGTTACCGTCAGGGTCAGATGCCTGGCATTAGAGAGCTATCTCCTAAAATGCTCTGCAAGGATACCTAAAGATAAGATAAGAGAAAGATACATTATTGTCATTGTACAAATATACAACGAAATTCAGGTGCACTTAAGGACCGGACTCAAAAAGCAAAGTGGATATGGAGATCCACCTGAAAGGTTGGTGGAATTCAAATGTTGCTCATCTTACACTTTGTCTCAAACACTTAGTAAAAGCTAAGGATAAGCAGACTTTTGTCCTAAGGACAGAAGGAAAGCTTTCTGTTGGCTGTGGATTCTACTAGCTATTGGTAATGTCTCATAGAAAGTCAAGCCATGTTCTTGTCAATCCCATAATCTGAGCAATAGCGACCAAGCAGTAAAGTGAGAGCAAGGCTGCTGCCCTTTCTAATGAAAGATTTACAGCATTTACAATTCAGAGTTTGGTCACTTTCAGTATTTAACGTTCTCGGTCCTCAGCTCATTTTTTATACACCCCAGCATGAAAAGAAGCACAGTTTGAGTGTCCAGTACGTTTTTTAAAAGTTACTAGACTAGAAAAATAAATTATTGTGCACTTTTTTCACAGTTTACAGAATGCTGACAGAACATTTCCGAGATGGTGTGTCTCTTACGTCAGTAATATTCAAATAAAAACTTAAACATTGTCAGTTTACACACTTAAACTGAAAGAATCCACATAATTTGGTCCAAATTAGAGCTGAAATGCTAAGACGATCAAAGTCAATCAAAATAGAATAATTATTACAATGATAAATTCATTATCTCGGTTTTTTTTTTTAACTCTGATGACTATTTCTCCAGTGTGAGGATTAGCTGCTTTTCTTAATCATGTGTGACAGTAAACTGGGATCTGAACTATTGGTCAGACACAACAAGCAAAGTCTCATTGGACTGATGGGAATTTAGATTGGACGTAATAACATTGCAGTCATTAGATAGTATTGTTCTACTGCACAATGAAAAAATGATAAATCAAGCTTAATTCAGACAAAGCCTACCAGCTTGTTTTCCTTATTGAATAATTGAGCTGACAGGGCTTAGGTAATGTTAACAAAAATAATCAAACAATGTAGTTTAGTCAGACAGGACAGACCACCATAGCTGTTATATCAGTTGGACAACATCCTATTCATAATAAAATATGATCATCAGCCTAAATATGGCTGTAACATTAATACATGTGTTAACATATTTACATTTTCCATATCTGTTTCCGTATTTTGTGATTCGTTCTTTTTTCACCATCGCTGTGCAGCCATATGATTCCCTTCATTCTCTGCCTCTCACGCTGTTATTAAATGACCGTCTTGCATCATTTGGTCTCAGTGGGGTTCTCAGTTATATGAAAATGTAATAATATTTCTGATACCACAAACACACACACACACACAGCATTTCCCATGCCTAGAAGCCTGTAATGCCCCTTTCACACCAACGCGGTTCCAAGGCCGGTTTGGAGCTAGAGCCTGATAAGCACCGGTTTTTCCTATTCACACGGCACCGGCTCTAAGCACCGACAACCGGTGCTTACCAAGCACCAAATAATTGTCGGTCTAGAACAGGGGTGCCCAACCAGTCGATACCAGAATAATGCATTTGAACGCATCAAAGCTTTGTGATTGGCGTGACCCCATGTGTCGGAGCGTGGCTGGTGGGTAGGGATGGGTACCGAGCCCCGGTATTAAACGGGCCCCGGGGCTGAATTATTAAAGACCGTGGTACCGTTAAGCTCCGACGTTAGCGGTCTTTTTATCGGTACTGGAGACATGTAAAAAATATGTCATATGTATTATTGCTACACATACATTATATCGCAGTTTTAGTGTCGCCAACTCCGTTTCTAATACGCAAAATGCGTCTATGATTATGTTTAGTATTTTCGATCTTTCTCCCCCGCCTGCTTGCGAGGGGGCGGGGCAGTTTACACACACGCAGCTGCTAAATGCAGCAACACACACACACACGGATGAGATGGCGGAGAGAACGCGCTCCGAGGTGTGTTTAAACTTTATCCGTCTCGATGCTCGTTGCCTAAAGTGCATTAAGAGTTTAGCATGTAAGCCGGTAACACGAGCAATTTATCGCAGTCTTAGTGTCGCCAACTCGTTTCTAATATGCAAGACAAAAAAATGAGATCTCTCTCTCCCCCGTCTGTGTGCGAGCGGGCGGGGCAGTTTACACACACACGGCTGTTACATGCATGCAACACACGGCGGGGATTGCGGAGAGAAGCGCTCCAAGGTGTGGTTAAACTTAATCCGTCTCGATGTGGACAATGCTCGTTGCCAAAAGTGCAATAAGAGTTTAGCATGTAAGGGCGGTAACACGAGCAATTTGTCTAAACATTTAGCAAAAGTGCTCCACATTCAGACGGAGAAATGCACCGGGTTCGACTGTCTTTCTAGTAGCTCTGTAGCCCCATCCATGAGTAACGTTTCCACGTCAGGTATTATGTATGCTAGCAGCAACACACAGAGTTAACTCAATGATACAAACATGGGTTAATGATTAGAGGGAACTGAGTTATTTAGTTTGTTAAAGTTTCAGCTATTCTGTTCACAGTTCTGTTATCACATTATTTAATACGATTTGTTAAAACGTTGTTGTTTCTTTTGATGTGAAATATTATGTATTTAATTTAAATAAAAAGCAATGTTAGTTTTGTTAGTTAGTTAGTTTACCTTCTTTTTTCTCTCCAAAAGAACCGATAAGAGTACCGTTAAAAGACCGGACCGATAAGCGGTATCGATAAAAGTAGTAGTACCGTTAAAACCTTAACGATACCCATCCCTACTGGTGGGCAGTGGGCAGTAGTTCACTGACGTTGTCCGTGTCAACAGGAGTGACAGTCCGCACACACACAAGACCGCAGTTATGGCAGAAGCAAAAAAGCCCAAAATATATAATCTTCACTCCGAGTGGGAGGATGATTATTTTTGTAACTATTCCAATTCAAAGTCCATCTGTCTCATCTGCAATGCGAGCGTTGCTTTATCGAAGAAGGGCCATTTAGGAGCGGCATTTCAAAACAGTGCACAAACGCTACGAGACGGAATTCCCTCCTAATTCTGCCCTACGCTCCCAAAAGGGGAGGGGCCTGAAAGGACAGCTAAATGCACAGCAGTCCATTTTCACCAGGCCCAACAACAAGAGCAAGGCTGCTACCATAGCATCTTATCGTGTCAGTCACGTTCTTGCGAAACACATGAAGTCTTTCAAAGACGGCGAAGTTGTGAAAGAAGCATTCCTGGAGGCTGCCGACGCGCTTTTTGGGGACAGTAAAAATAAAAGTATAATTTCAACAGGTTTTTGATATAATCAAAACTCAAGTTAGATACCGATCAGTTGTCTTATTAGTAAGCCTAATTTATACTTTTGTAGCAACACTATTTTTATATAATGGCAAAGAAAGGGTTCAGAGTCTTTTATTTTTTCCCTGTGTCATATGTGGCAGCACTGTTCAATGTATCTTGAAAACATTACCCACTGTAGTATGTGACGTGTGAATAAACTCCAACTCTGTATCAACAACACTGTTGTGTAACTTCAGTTAAATACTTGTATGTGTGTAGATTAGAAAGAGGTAAGATAAAGGATCTGTAGTATTTTATGAAGTATTAATCGTACAAAGGTCAGTTTTATACAAGTAGAAGTGTGTATTTACCTGGTAGTAGGCTGTCAGTAATGGCTACGCCTCTCTATTTGGACTGGTAGATCTCGGCAGACTGGCAACTTTAAAAGTAGCTCTCGGTTCAAAAAAGGTTGGGCACCCCTGGTCTAGAAGCAAGAACCGCATACGTCACGCTTACGTTGGAGGGGGGCGAGATTAACCTGAGCTAACAGTTTATGGCGAGTACGGCAAATACAAGTTGTAACAAGCAGTAGCGCTGAGCAAAGTGACTACACTCTTATAAAAAAAACACACTTTATAAAGTCAGGCAACACTAACCAGGCTTCGTGTGATTCTGTTTATTTGTACCTTACTTTGACCATCCGTTCTCTGCTATTGATCATTGTGGAGAGCAGGCACATGTTTTGTTTTGTATTATAGCAGCTATCGGATGGAATCAATGCATGGGCTGCACAGGTTGTCATGTCCGACTATCACAAGTAGAATCATAATGAAAAATACGCCGGTAAAATGTGCCTGTAGAAAACGGTTTACGCCACAATAGGATAGCAACAAGTAGTCAAGATAGTCGGTTTAGCTTCGGTTGCTATGCTAACATCCCCCATTTTATACCAGAGAAACTTTCATAACAGCGCTGTGATGCCAAACAGCATCAATTCAGACTGAAACACATTCACTTATGGGGAATTGGGGATATGTATCAGCTGCTTGTGTGACAGTCGGACAGTGAATACTTTACAGGGGCCGCTGCTGTGAGCTAACGGGAGAATAAACTCCGGTGGACAAGCAGCACTGCAGCGGTCGGTAAATGCAGCTGAAACACATTAATAAACAATGAACTGTAGTTGAGAAGTAGTTATTTAATTTAATCTTGCTTTGTATGATTAAAAGTAACACGATCATCGACCCGACGCAGTCCCCCATTGTTGTTGTTGTGGGCGCGGTTGGGGAGAAAATCAGCAACGTAAACGGTGACGTCATGACGCAGCCGCGGCAGCACCAGTCGGGCTCTGGGCGGTGTGAACAAAACGGGGGCTGAAAAGAAGAACCGGTTCCGAACCAGGAGAGCGCAAGAGGAGCTAGAACGGGAACCGCGTTGGTGTGAAAGGGGAATTCCAGGATTAGAGAGTGGTGGAACAGACTGGGGAGGGCAGAGAGGAGTGGGGGGTGAGAGAGGGGTCGTCCATTTCCAATTGTTAGCGTAACACATAGAGAGACACCACCTCTAATGGGGATGCTGCAGGCGGCGATTACACACACTTTCTGCAGCTCAAAACGTGGCAGGTTAGAGATATCATGTAGGCATGTAGAAAACGACGGAAATGTAAAAGAACAGCCATGGAAAAAAACAGTAAACATGAAAAGCTTTATCAAAAATCAATGCACATTTGAAAGTACTGTGCCCTATCACACTGCTCGACACTGTTTATACTTTAAATGCATGGGACTGTGTGTGACTCACCCCTCTTTGGCTTACACAATCCAAAAGTACCTTGTACTGAAGGCACCACTAACCTTAAAAAAGCATAGGTGCTGCTCCATCTAAAGCTGTCACTGCTCCACATAAACTGTCATCAACAGGATTTAGAGGGATGGAAAACATGTATGACACTGACTGGCCGTGTTTGGAACACTTGTACAGTACACACATGTGTGCATGGTCGGATCACTGAATGGAGATCCAGGGGCAGAGTCTCTATGAACTGACATTATTTCTTGTTGGAAAGTCCATCTTACAACTACAAAGTGACACAAAAGGACCAGAAAGGGACACAAAATAGTAATCATTTGGAAATAGTGGCAACCTGTTTTTTTTTTACAAATGCTATCGAAAAGAAAAATAGACATGCACTGCAACCAACCGTTTTGTATCTCATAAAAAAATGCAGGCCCTAAAGCGAACCCTGACATACTGTTAGCATGGCACTTGTGGGTGATAGTGTGAGCATTTAGCACAGCCTGTATGCTAATGGTCGACGCATCTCCACTTCATCCCACTGTACAAAACGCAGTCTGCACAGTGTGGAGAGGACCGATGACAGAGCTGAAAACATGATTATATAAATCCTCTTTGCAGCCCTTTGAATCATATATCTGAATCTAACCCAGCAACAAGAATAAATAAGTCTTTATTTGTACGACAGCAGTTTGATATGATGCACTATTTCTTTTTGTTCTTATTTTATACTGTCCATTTCTCCTCATTTCTCACCTGTGCATACATGTAGGGCACATTGTATTAAATAAAATATAAATAATTAAAAGGACAAGACTTTTCCTTGGTTAGCCTCGCTAAAGTTTATAATTATTAGCTCTAACCTTTACTTTGCTACACCAGGTGGCCATGGCATCACACACACAGACACACACACACACACACACACACACACACACACACACACACACACACTTAGTCTGCGAAGTGTTGTGTATATTTGTAATGCAGGGCAAGGGTTACATTGATGGCCAATCTTTGATATGATTTTAAACTTGAATAAATACAACATTAACTGCACAGGTTTCCTATGAAATGCCTGTTACATTTTAGTATTATAGTAAGGTACCTCACAATGAGTGTGTGGCTTTTCTCTATCACATGGTTGATCCCTGTTGGCGGGGCCTTTGCTGAGGACTCCTGCTCTGGAGCAGCCTGTCCACCTCAGTGCCTGCTGAGAATGTGTGGGAGGAGAAGGGAGGGTGGCAGATTAACAGGGAACAGCGGAAGGTGAGTTGACGGAGGTTAAGACTGGAGCCACACGAGAACGGTAATGCAAACGAACCGAATTCTAAAAAACTTCCGTCCACACGCAATAACTAGAAACGTGTCCGTCCACACGAGACCGCTCAAAAGCGCTGGAGACGCTGTAGTACATATGCTGGGCCTGTAAGTGGCGCTGTACTTCTGCCACAAAATACTACAAAAGCAGCGAAGAAGACTTCCCGCGCATGGTTGCCATGGTTGCCCTTCTGTTTATTCTCCACGGTGGATGCTCTGGCTCTTTTTCTCCCTCCCCGAGGCAAGCGTGGGCTCCTGCTGTAATTCTCTCCGGTAGTCCACCAGCAGATGACAAACACCCACCTCTCCGCCTCTTCCAAGGGACGAGGGAACCATGTGGCAGAGTTTCCGATTAAATGTCCGTTAAAGTTGAAATCTTCCGGACAAAATTTGAAAAGTGCCGGTCAAAGGTCTTCTTTGTTATTTATTGAGCTTTAAAACAAATTGATAACGACTCTATATAATCATATAAGAATAATAAACGGAGCCTCTCTTTTCCTCCCCCTCTCCTGACAGTCCAGCAGCTGATCTCTGAGCAGGAGACGTGGGAGAGGCGGGGCTATTGCTTCATCGTTATCAGAAAATGATCGTATTGGGCGTAGACACTGAGCCGTTTGGCCCCCCAGAGCGTTGCGTCCCCAGATCTACCCACCTTGGGACCCGTTATCGTTTTCTGTGTTTCCCTGTCGGCCTCGTGTGGCCGAACCGTCTATATGATAGAGAACTGTAGCGGATACGACCGTTACCGTTCTCGTGTGGCTGCAGCCTAAGGGATAGAGAGGATGGGGAGGGAGGAGGCAGGAGGCAGGAGGCTTTGCTCCGATGTCTCTGCAGAGGACAGTGTGAATAATTCATCATCTCCTGGGCAACTCTGATGGTGAACTGTTGCTCTCTGAGATTTATACGGCATAGAACAACTCTACTCTTAAAGGGGCCCTAATACACTTTTTAGGTTTTGTTTCCCTTTTCTGCAGTGTGTTTTATATGTTTTTGTGTCTCTCCCACACACTCCACACTCTTCTTTTGGTATGACCTAGGTTGTTGAGTCTTAAAGATAGCAGTTAAATAGTTACATTGACCAATGGACCAGTTAATTGTCAGCAGTGTGTAGTCCTATTTATGTGAAATTATTTATAAAGTGAACCTACCTTAGTGTTTTTATTGTTCTTGTAGTGGATTTAATAAAACCTGGATAAGTGTTCTAATGTTTTTTCATTCACCCCCACACTCAGTGTTCTGTGAGCCCTGCAGCCTGCCTGTCCTGGGTTAACCTGGCGCTCCTGCAGTAAATCTTTATTAAATGTATTTTTAAGATTTAGCTAAAGTTATATCTCATGTGCATGTTGGGTTTAACACTGGCGAGTATGGTAGAAAGAGAGAGATAGCTTACAGCATTCTCATTCTGTAAGCCGCTCCTCTGAGAACTTTCTCAGAATCGCTTCTCAGGAGGGAACCCTTCACCCCCACACGCAAATCAGCCACCTGAAAACACACACCTAACTAAACCAAACCCAACCATGGATTTAGAGTATCTTTACACCCAAAGTCAATCATGCTCTGATCCCAATGTGGTGTCTGGGCTTCCTTTCTTTCTGACTACAGCTAGACATGCCATGCTTGCACCTTTTTATGTTCATTCCTTTCAAATAAAACCGATAAGAGTCTTCTAATATCCCCCCATAACAGTACTAACAGAATATTTGAGTGTGTCTAAGATGTTAATAAGACACGGCAGTGAAACAGACATCAGGAGGGGGTTTAGTAAAGAGGTCTGACTCTGAACAGAGGGAGGCTGAGCAACAGCAAGCCAGTCCAGAACACTGTGTTCTATAGGAACATGAACACACCAGTGACGTAACGTGTGTGTTTAATACTGCTGAGTCCGGCTGGAGGAGCCTTTATCAGTGAGCTGGAAAAGCCCCTGTCACACACACATGCACACACAGATATTTCTGACATCTGCTGTTTCCCAATGTTCTGGTGACTCTAACAAACTGAACACGGCACAAATGGTTTTAAAGCTTTAACATCTGAAGCCAAATTCACAAAAATTGAAGAGTTCTATTTTAGTAGGGATTTATGTAAATTCTCAAGCAACTTTGTCCAAGGAATACACATTTGAGTACTAACTATCTGGCAGCTGTATTAAAGTCGACCAGAAACATTATTATCCCAGCACAATCCAGTCCAAAACGTGGCATTAACTCACTGGCATTCAGCTTTTGGAAAATATTTGTCCTAACTCTTTCTTTTTTCTATTTGTCCTTGAGTCTGTTCCCTTTCAATTTAGTTTTTATTGAGTCAGGCACAATGACTTTACATTTACACAGTCAATATTTTTCCCTCCCCCCCCCACCCTCCCCTCCCGGTCCTAGCTAGTAAAGTAAATAAATAAATAGATACATATATAGGTAAAAATAAAGTAATGTAAAAGATGATATTAAAACAAATTAATAGATAAGGAAATAAAGAATAATAACAATAATACATGTACCCATATACTCACATATGTATACCCACATATACACACATACACATATATATATGTACATAATACCTACACACATATACACTTTCTTAAGGGCTTGTGAATAACTTTAACAAAGGATATGGTCTTATTTGTTAAAGGTGGGGTAGGTAAGTTTGAGAAACCGGCTCGAGATACACTTTTTGTTATATTCCATGGAATGCTCTTAACATCCTGATAGCAATGAATATCGTAAGTGCTTTGACAAAAAATCCATACAAAAAATTCATCTGTGGAAGCCGTAGTACTGTAAAAAGTACGACCGGCTAAAATGATTGGTCGTACTTACCTGCCTGACCCTGCCTGACCTTCAGGATCCAATGTGATTTTAGGTTTAATTCAAAGCAAATAACACCAATAAAATGACTGTAGAGTATTGTCAGATGTGTAAAAAACGTATAATTCAAAGAACAATGCTCATCAGAATATAAAATTCCATAGTGGATATCTTAGTTCTGCAGAGACTAAGATAACATAATGTGTATGACGCTTTGCCCAAGGGAACCTCAGTGTTGATAATGAGAGGGCTGCTCGTTCACTTCTCTCCTATCCAAATGTAACCTCGAGATGTTGATCTGTCAACACTTAAGCTCCATAAAAGAGTTTCAATATATGACATTTATCAGTCCAATCACTGCCTTTCTATCACACAGGTTCCCTATACTCCTATATTTCTACATGTCCCTACTCCCTTACTCACCTACACAACTCACAAGATTTATTTTGTTGGCTGCTCAGGTATTTTCTCCTCTGATGCTGAAGCCAGCTGAACCTGAGCAGGAATGAGTCCTAAAACCCAGAATTGATTTGTTATTTTAGCACTTTCAGCTCCCTTGTTAAAACTATTGTTTCTGCTTAACAAAACATGTAGGTATTATAAATGTCTGTTTGCCAAAGATCCTATTTTCTGCAATATTTTTTTAATTCAATGGAAAATCCATTGCTTTTGGCTGAGTGAGCCCTTGCAATGTTAACTCCTGGGTTGGCCTACAAAAATAGGTCATCACCAAACCACTTTAGTGGGTCTAACCAGATCCTTTCAAAAAGCTGCTAGCTTGACAGGTGTGTTTACTAACCTTAGCCATGTTCGTTTATCTTTACTTATCATGATTTTCTACTTCCATAACGATCACTTTTTAGGGAGTAGATTTGGACGGAGGATTGAAGGGACAGACTGTCAGTGTTGCCAACATGGCGTCTTTCTCGCTAGATATAGCCACTTTTTGAGCTAATGCTGCTAGTTACTTTAATAGGGAAATCATTTTCTTGTTAAATCTAGCTTACTCTTTCTGGCTTCTCAAATGTCACCTACCCAGGCTTTACATTTGTGAGTCGTGTGTTATTGTTTCAGATTTAAATGATGGACAAACCAAGAATGTTATATGTAACAGTATAGCAAAAATGTACACAGATTATTCATCTGACCTAATTACTACTTTTCTCTTTTGTTTTCACATTTCTTTAAATGACATACTGTATAACAACTATAGAGAGTGAATGTCACATAATTACATCGTTACCATGGTCAATAGGGTACCTACTGCTGAAAGGATAAAGAGCTGGTGTTAAACACACTGCAGGATCAACAGATGTCTTTGCTGAAGACTAAAGACTTTGAGAGTTGCTGACTTTCACACTAGAACCGCCAATGGGTCAATTTTACCCGCAGCTGTTTTTTGATTGTATGAAACTTTTTTTCAATAAAATATTAAAGTCTCCCTGTCCGTGACTTTTCCTGAAAGTGTGTTATGTAGCACCATCTGTTGTAAGAAATTGTCAATATGAAGTCAGATTGAAAAAAATCGCCAAATTTGCCATTTATACCTATACCCGCCAGCGCTCATATTTACCTCATAGAAAATGAAGCGTAAACATGACGTGTTGCTATAGCAACGCCTTTTGTCTACTGCAGTTCCTTATAGATTGAGAGATAGATAGATAGAGTTATAGATAGATTTATAGATAGAGAGATAGAGAGATGTGTACCTAAACAAAACACAAGTCTAACACCAAGCGTTTAAATCAACACTGGTAGCGATATTCTATACTTCATGCTATCTGCACGAACTATATCATATGAAAAGCTGAGAGTCCACAGATTCTATTGTTATAAGTTTCATCCCTGTGCGATCAAAACTCACTGTACTACATGATAAATAAAAGAACATTGTACCTTGAAAATCAATAGCGGGTACATTTGACCCGTTGGCGGTTTTAGGTATACAGCGACCTCTGGCGGTTCTAGTGTTAAGGGTTGTTTGCTACTGAGGAGTGTACAGTAGTGGAAGCTGTGTGTGTGTTGCTGCTGTGTAGCTGTAGGACAGCTAGCAGGTCATTTGGTGGGACTCCAGCTCCCACTGAGGGACCATCTGGACCACTACACTGAGTCATTAACCTCTTAAGCCCCAAGCCTGTTTTTCAGGACTCAGGCTCAAAAATGACATTCCCAGAACAAATGACTATATCTTCCCTTCTAAAGGGGATAAATTAATCATCTTTTTTCTCAAATCAATGATAAACCTGTGAGTTGGATGTAGAAAAGTCAGAATCAATATAGATTTATTTTGTTTTAAAGTAAATTCAGATTGAACATAAGAGATGAGGTCCGCTGGTAAAAGAATGGAATTGTATCAAGATTCAAACCAGGAAAAGCTACGCAGTGGTAACAACTTAAAGGAAAATAAGACCATATGGGTGGAAAAGAATGAGAAGTTGAAATGTGTAAAACCACACAGAATGAGTAGAATCAGTTAGGGGTTGACACTGCCTGTAGAGAGCACCTTCATGCATGGGAAGGTGGCCATTTATTCTGTTGAAGGATGTCATTGTGGGGTCCTCTGCTTCACTTCTAATGTCCTACAGTCAGTGATGACTGAAGTATGCCTCAAAAAGGAGGTGTGGTTATAGTGGCAGAGCTAGTGAAAAGAGTATTTTAACCATTACATTACAAATAAAGCTAATATAATTCATAGATAAGTAATGGCTGCTGTACATTGATGTTAAAGGCGGTGATAAAAGGGAAATGCCATGTGTAGACACAGGAAGTGGAAGAGCACCCTGTGAACTCATCAGGTGAACTCCCATCAACCATGACGCTTGCTGGTGTGTCGTTCTGCCAAATGTTCGGCCATTATGGACTGAGGAGTATAATAAATACAGGCTGATAATAATTAACTTTTTCCTAACTCCTTAAATCAAATCAAATCAAGTTTTATTTATATAGCACATTTATAAACGATTTTTGATCGAGCCAAAGTGCTGTACATATAATAAAAATAGCCTACAGTAGGGACACTTTACAGCAAATACAACAGCACAGATTATTCAGAATATCAATATGAGAAAAACGACCCCCTCTGTCCTTAGACCCTCACATCGTACAAGGAAAAACTTCCGGGCAAAACCCACAGTTTTCAAGGGGAATTTTACAGCCTATATATAATAAACAGGATTGCATTAGGGCCTCTGCTCCTGTGTTTATTTTAGTTTTAGTTTGGGATTTGCTAGATTCTAGATTTACTTTGACTAAGGGACCCTGCTTTATCTTGAGTAAAGGTATCATTAGCGATGCACTGCTGGTTCTGATGTAGAATCATGTCAATAAACTGATCATCGCTCAGTTATTTGAATCATTGACACATTGAATGATCCACTTTAACATTTTGTCATTTGTGTTTCTTTTACTGACAGCTGTGAAACCCACTGACAACCTGCAGGACCTGGAGGAGAAGGGGGAGGAGCCGAGTTCCAACAGCCAATAGGACAGCTCCAAACAGGTAAAAATGTGTTTATTTACTAACACTAATAAAAACAAGATGATATAGCATGAAAAAACGACTTATTATAAGAAGTCAAACAAACAAGATCTAAGTCTAAAAAGAAGAACTGAATTCATCATTTTTTCTTTTGACATGTTAGCTTCATAACCATGACATGATAGTAACTGAACAAATTCATATTGTAATAATAAAGAAACTAGTATTCATTCTTCAAAGTGAATGGATTTATATTGCAACATACCTCCCTCTACCTTTATTTCATCTTTTGCAGATTATTTTGGAAGTTTAGCAAATAACTTTATTTAAACAATAAAATGTCTCTAAATATGGTTTCACTATGTACTGTTGTTAAAATACAGTTTATGCTGGTCCCAGTCCATAGTGCCAGTTCCTGGTAGTATATTGACCCTGCAGCACACAAATGAAACGTTCATTGTGTCCAAAGTTGCAAACCTTTTTATCTGATCACCTTCCATAGTACCATTAATTTAGTGGCACAGTGATAGTGTGAAGGTCAGCCATGCTGTCGGTGGTGTTGTTCAGTTCTCTGTGTTGGGTGGGAGCAGCAGGCCAGCAGTGGAGAGGAGTTTGCCAGATGTGTGTTAGTGAAAAAGAGCAGAGGACTGAGCCTCAACAGCCTTCACTCGCTCTGGAAACTTTAACAGACTGAGGGGACTAATGGGATTAGAGCATCTTAGAGGTTGTTCCAATGGAAAAGGGTTTTGGATTCAGCAAAAGGAAATGTACTTACTGTCATTTGGCTTATGAGTGGCACTTAATATGTTATTTTGCACCAACATAATGTGAGTGAAACAGGGGAATATGGAAGAGCAAACTAAGACTGATACTGTTATAGTCCTGGATGGTCATCCTCGTGGATTCATCTTCTTATTATAGACTCATGCATTTCCAAACATTTGGTCTACCTATGTTGTAAATGTATTATCTCTTCGATTCACACACGGCATCTATTGCACGTCTGTCCGTCCTGGGAGAGGGATCCCTCCTCTGTTGCTCTCCCTGAGGTTTCTCCCATGTTCCCCTTTAAACTGTGGGGTTTCTCTGGAAGTTTTTCCTTGTACGATGTGAGGGTCTAAGGACAGAGGGTCTAAGGACAGAGGGTCTAAGGACAGAGGGTGTCGTATTGCCATACTGATATTCTGTACAAACTGTGAAGTCCACTGAGACAAATGTAACATTTATGATATTGGGCTATATAAATAAACATTGATTGATTGATTGATTGATGTTATAGACAGTGGAGAGAAAAATCTAATGTCTGTCACTGTTACTTTCTAATATAAACACATCACATGACCAATTAAGATAAGATAAGATGGACCTTTATTGATCCCCGTAGGGAAATGCAGGTGTTATAGTAGCAACAGAATAAGAGAGAACACATGAGAACATACACAGGGATAATACAATTTGTTTTAAATGTAGTTAAAGTATGAATAGAAATAACAACTAGAGAATGCAATTCCTGAAGAAATTGCTAGTGGGAATGCTTTATGCTGAAAAGCTGACGCTAAACTGCTATGCTGAAATGTAATGTGTAAGAAGAAAGTGAAGAATTTAGATTGAAATGATACATGAACACTGGGGGCTTGAATGTGTGATGAGAGAAGGAAAGAAAGAAAAAAGGATTGGAATAGCAGCAGAATATTTGAACTGCAAACTTTTGAACTACCGTACTTTCCGGACTATAAGCCGCTACTTTTTTCCCACGCTTTGAACATCGCGGCTTACACTACAGCTTCAAAAAAAGCTTGGAGCTGGGCGTGTCTGAAGCTTGGGGATTTTATTCGAGCCCCGCAACCAACAACCAATCACATGAATGTCCCAAGCTATGCTTGGATATACTGGATATAAAATCCCCAAACAGGCGAAAGCCTACCAGTTTCACCCACTGTCTCTGCCACCTCCCCCCATGCCTGATTCCTCCGGTTGTATCCCGGTAAGTTAATAGGGACTGGTCATACAAAACCGGGTGATTTGCTACGGCGATAATTAGTTTATCCTCCATCTGTTTTTGAAATATAGAAATGAACGGCGGGATATCTCTCCCAGCTTAGACGCGGTTTGATTGGCTAGGACTTGAGCTGTCAGATTTTCAGAAACGGGATTTGATTGGCTGGCGCTGGCTTCTCCGGAGAAGCTCAGCCACGCTACCCACAATTGGTGACCGACCAGTGGGTGCGGCTTATATTCAGGTGCGCTTAATAGTCCGGAATTTACGGTAACTTAATGGCGAATGATCTGTCGCCATGGCAACGGTATTTGATGGCACCCCATAATACGCTTAGATGCGTTGATAGCTGCGTCGTTACTAAACCTGTGAAGTTTTGGGGCGTTTGGAGCAGTTTCACTGAAGTTATGAGAAAACCGTGTTTCATGGCAAGCATTGTGTTGCCATGGCAACAGCATTTGAAGAAATCTCAAAACTGTCCCGTAGATGTCTTCAAGGCTGAACTGTTGGCACACATGTGAAGTTTGAGCACGTTTTGAACATTTTCATAGGAGTTATAGCGACATCATATTTTATGGCGAGGGATGCGTTTCCATGGAAACGGCATATGGTGATATCTCAGATTTGGTGTAGAGCTGTTGAGGCATGGACCGATGATATACAAGTGAAGATTGGGGGACGATTGGACCGTGTTGATGGGACTTACAGCGACATCATGTTTCATGGCGAATGATCCGTTGCCATGGCAACGGCATTTGATGACACCCCATAATACGCTTAGATGCGTTGATGGCTGCATCGTTACCAAACCTGTGAAGTTCTGGGCTGTTTGGAGTATATTCACTGAAGTTATGAGAAAACCGTGTTTCAAGGTGAGCAATGTGTTGCCATGGCAACGGCGGTGGAGGCATGTTGAATGTTTTTGTCACTTCATGCCCTCAAGAGGCATTTTGTTTAATTATTTTTGCCTAATTATTTGTCATTTTTCAAGCTACGAGATGTTTTCCTACATTTGTCATGACAAATTATGTCTCAGGAATGTAGGGTTTGGGAATTATGGCAGTTTAAAAAATATATATGAAGGCATATTTCAAGATGTCCTCCACTCTAGCTGTGACATCACGCACTCTAGTTAATGTTAAAATCTGAAGAAAACCTCTTTAACAAGGTCTGAACAATGTTTAATATCTCTAAAAGTAAGAATCAGATTTAAAAGTTGTTTTACACGAATAATGTCAGAAAGATGTGTAACATTTTAAAGTTGGAATGAGGTTTCAGAGTGAAAGTATGAATGAGCAGTTAGCAGTTGAAGTCGCATGAAGATTTGTTGGAGTCTGAATATTCCTCCATTGACTTCAATGTTAAAAATGTGATGAATTATGGGATGTATCTCTGGAATTATGAAAGTTATGAATGAGAAAAGTAATAGCCATCGATTCCCGACCGAGCTGAACGTTTTGATGTTTGAACGGAGTTTCTGCGATGTTCAATGCGGGAGGAGAAGAGGTGCAAAGTTCCGGCGGAATAATAAACTTTTCGTGCGTAGAAGAACAGTTAGTTGGAATGCTGTTAACAGCATTCCCACTAAACTAATAACCTGAGTGTAAGCGCACACCATTACAGTGAGCCAGTTGCAGGTTGTATTGTGTAAGCTGACTCTTTGGAATGACTCACTAGTGTAGTTATTGAGACCTGAATGCTGCGCTGCTTTAAATAGTGCTGCCGCAAGGAATCGTGGGAAGGCATGATCTCCTTTTCTTAAGATGAGAAAGGAACTTCAAAGTGCATTACTTTAGCATCTAGAGAATGTAAACAGCTCTTATTCTAGCTGTCATATATATCCGGGGCATTTCACTCAAAGAAATACTATTGGACCCAGAGCCCATAACTCATATTTCACCAGCGCTGCCTAGTTTGAGTTTTATTATATTTGAGTTCACTGGCAGAGATGCACACTGCGTTAGAAACGCCTCACATCCACCACCAAGTGGGACCAGGTTTCATTCATGTTATCACTATACTGTATGTATCTCAAGTGCTCTAGGTCTATAACCAGAAGTCTGTAAATATTCATATGTAAAAAGACCACAGACTGAATGAAGTACCTCACCCATATGGATGTGTATCAGTCAGTGGTGGAAGAAGTACTTACAGTGTAAAGATACTGTTACAAGTACAAGTCATGCATTCATAATATTAATGAAGTAAAAGAACAAAAGTATTGGAAATTTGCCATCAAAATATACTTAAAGTTCCAAAAGTAAAAGTACTCATTATACGTAATGTCCCATTTCACAAAAATATATATAATAAATTACTGGATGTATTTATTTTTTAGCAATGTGTTCATCATAGCTGGTACTATGAGCTACTTTGTGTTACTTTGTATACTGCTGCTGGCTATTTAACTATGGCATCGTTTATTTCTGAGTTTATTTAGATTTTGTGTTTGCTAATAGTCGGAGTCTGTAAAGTAACTATATTATCAAATTAAAGGTGACCTATCATGCAAAATGCACTTTCTGATGTCTTTTATACATGAATATGTGTCAGGAGACTCACCAAGTGTCAGAAAGTAAAACCCTCTCTTCTCCTCCGTACCCTAATCTCTAAAAACGGGGGAACGACGGAGCTGATCCAGATTTCCGTCTGATGTGACGTAATATCTGAAATGTGGACGGGCTTTACGCCCACGGCCCTCTCAGAAACGTTGCTATCAGAAACAATGCGCAACGTGTTCTGGAAGTCATATGGTCTTTGTTTACATTAGCAAGCATCGCTAACACTCAGAGCTCACATAACTGATTTTAGGTTAGTTGAAAGCAATAATATTAAGTTTAAATAGATTTGCTTTCGACCACCCTAATACAGTTGTGTGAGATTTGTTGACATACTGTAATACCTTTAGTTAAAGTCAACGTTTCAGTTTTCTCGGTGTGCACCGTGGTATCAATATCTATTTGTGTTAGTATAGCATCTTGGTTTTTTTCATCCAGGCTTTTGTAAATCTGTATTTGAGCTCAGCCAGGTTGTTATAGAGGAAGGCTCCCCCTCTGACCCATGATGCATCAGGTGGGAATGTGCAGAGCTCCTGCTGCTCGGAGGGACTCGCTTTCCCAGCAGGACCCTCAGCTCAGCATGCTAACACAGGAAATAGAAAGAGCTGGAGGGTCTGTGTGTTTGTGTGTTTGTGTGTTTGTGTGTTTGCTATTGATTTTTGGCTGCATGCCCAGAGCTGGGAGAGAGACCTAAAACAGGAGGGAATAAAAAAAGTGGGGAGTAGTGGAGAGAAACATAAAACAAGAGGATATGGAAGAAGTGGAGAGAGATGGTGACATGTTTGTACAACGGTTTAGATGCTAACTCATGGATAAACCGGGTCATTTCAGTATATGATCCGGCCAATTACCATGAAGCGTACTGAGAGTTCAGCCATTGATGTTTCATTTATCAATGCATTCAATGTGTGCCCTTCTCTGGTGAGGCAGAACAAAGGCTGGCAGATCTGACCCTGGAACACACACAGCAGCCCATGCACTGCTGTACATCTCCTATCCACAGTTCACATTATAGTTTTATTCCACTCATGGCAATTATTTGAAGACCAAACATGAACACATAAGCAGTTTTTTAGCCCATGATGGAAAGGAGCAGGGAGAAGAAAGTCTTATTTGATCCCTTACTCAAAAATCAATGGTCTGTCAATCACAGCTGCTTACAACCAATACTAACAGTAACATGGAACCGAACACACAAGAATCTACCATCAGAGAAACCTGACATCTTCTGTCTAGTTCATCTTTCCTTCTACATTTTCTTAGATGTTCATAAACCCCACAACATCTTTGTCGAACGCCAACTACAGAGACACACATCTGCTTTAAAGGGCACACTCATTCTGAAAGGTAGATTTCCTTTGATGTTGCTCATCCTGTGAATTTAAAACAAATCATTGTTGCACATTTTATGATAGTATTCTGTTTTTTGCTTTATGCACAACTAATGAAGTCTGTACTTCAATTCAATCTTTAAGCCGTTTCACTCATTTCATGAATGCTACGTGCTAATACAAAGACATCAAAAAGAGAGTGTTTAAAGAGTTAAACCATGCAGTGTGAGGACTTTGGATTCCCATCTCAGCTGTAAACACAATAATAAGACATTACAATCCATAAAGACAGAGATGAACAACAGCCAAGTGTTCTCTGGGAGAGGAAAGGCCCCGGGCTGGAACACTCTCTCGTGACTCCCATGTGAGAGAGGGGGAGAGTGGTGGTGATACTTAGCTTTGGTTTTTGACAGCAAGAGGAGCATAGAGTGTTTCTCCTGTCTGCCATGGGAGTGAATTCAGTTTGAAAAGGAAACGTACAGCTAGGGAACAGAGACAAACATCTGTAGGATATTAGAGTAGACAAGAGATGTGCTGTTGCACCTTTTCTCTGTTTGATACTGCTTATTCAGGAAATGAGCAGGACACATGTTCCTAATCCAAATGAAATCTGTGTGTGTGTGTGTGTGTGTGTGTGTGTGTGTGTGTGTGTGTGTGTGTGTGTGTGTGTGTGTGATTCCTCCTATTGTTGCTCTGTGCATGATGTCACAGTCTGACTCTCACCTCATTGGCTGTTTCTTTCTCTC
>CALSBZ010042830.1:276285-296228 GCA_943591055.1 Gobionotothen gibberifrons | reverse complement strand
GTCAGGTCCTCAGTGATGAGTCCATGTCAGGTCCTCAGTGAAGAGTCAGTGATGTGGACACAGAGGAACCTGAAGCTGCCGACTCTCTCCACCGTAGTCCCATTGATGGCGATGGGGGCGTGTCCCTCTCTCTGCTGCTTCCTGTAATCCACAATCAGCTCCTTGGTTTTGCTGACGTTGAGATGGAGGTTGTTATCCTGGCACCAAGATGTCAGGTTTTTGACCTCCTCTCTGTACGCCGTCTCGTCGCCGTCGGTGATCAGGCCGATGACGGTCGTGTAGTCAGCAAACTTCACGATGGTGTTGGAGCTATGTGTGGCCACGTAGTCGTGTGTGAACAGGGAGTAGAGGAGAGGGCTGAGCAGGCAGCCTTGAGGGGCTCCGCTGTTGTTGAGGATCAGGGTGGATGAAGGTAGATATGATGCAAAATGTGAGAGCTTGTCAAACCTGATGTGAGCAATTGCAGAAAGCAAATCTGAGCTTGTATTTACACTTGTATAAAATATCCACGTATCTGTGAACCAAATTTGAAGTCACAGAAGAAGAAAAAAAGGTTTTGTAGCTTGTAGAAAAAAATGAACTCAGTGATGAAATGTTCACTTGCAGAAAAATATATCTTATTTATTACAACCTCTCAAATCAGTCGTTACAACTTCACGAATCTGCTCTGTGGCAGTATACATCGACGAATCTGCGGCCTTGACTTTTGCTACACTTCTTGCTATGAATGTGTCCCTAAAGTAATTTTCACCTGTAGATGTGGGGGGGGGGGGGGGGGTTGGCGCGAAGGGGCGGAGCTATCAGAACGACGAGACGCAAACTCGGGTCAGTCACACACAGTCACAGCCAGTCTGCTGTTGCCCCTTTCACACCAACGGAGCTCCCGTTCTAGCTCCGTGCACTGCTTCGCTCACAACAACAACAATGGGGGACATGCGTCCCTGCTGAAAAAAACAGCTTAGACCAACAAGGCTGGTCTGGCTGGTCAGGCTGGTCAGGCTGGTAAACCAGCCTCACATGACACAGTCTCACATGACCCTAGACAAAGTGCCTACACTAAGTGAGTAAGGGGTTTCCAAGATGTCTGTGTATGCACCATACAATTATAGATACATTTTTAAAGATATTGGCCCCTTGGTAGTGTTATTGGGCACGTCTAGGGTTTAAAAACCTATAAGTATACCAAATATTGGAGGGTTATGCTCATTAACATATTATTTTTGTCTGTCTCAGGTGGACACTAACCCAAAGCGTCTCAGTGCTGTGGAGAGACTGGAAGCTGACAAGGCAAAGTATGTCAAGAGCCAGGAAGTTATCAACGCCAAGCAGGAGCCAATCAAACCACCTGTGCTGGCTAAGCCTCCCGTCGGTCACACCCTCCTGTCCAAAAGGGGCTCTGGGATTGGTGGAGGCGGAAATGGGGGCGGGATACCTTTCAAAGCATCCAATAACAACGCTAAGTCAGACACATGTGCAGGCAGCAGCAAACGAGAGAATTTAAACCTGGAGATCCTTAAAAATCTGCTAAACTCATCGTCATCTTCAGGAGCAACGTCCGAAGGACGAGGGGGCGGAGCTAAGAGTGCTGTGTTGATGAGGTCAGCAGGGGGAATGGCCAGAAGTTGGACACCATCAGGGTAATTTACTGCTTCAACATCAAACAAAGTTTACAAGATGTTTTTGTGTATGAGCACGTCTATGTAAAATGATCGACTCAAATGTCATAAATGTTCCTGGTTTTTTCATAAATGTTTGAACATATAAGAAGCCCTGTCATGGTAATATCTGTAGTTAGATGTGAAAGCTTCTGGCCCTGAGCCCCAAATATTGAAATCTAGATGACCCTTGATGTATTACTAAGTCAATGACATGGCTGAAGCACATATATGTGGAAGTATGGAAGGGGGCTATTGCAGGGATCTTACAAAGATGTGAAGGCAGTGGTCAATGGGGGGACCTCTCCATATTAGATATCCAGGTTTCAATGCATTCTCTGATTTTGTAAAAGGGGTATTTCTAAGCTTCCCTCTCTGTCTATAAGTAGCTTAGTGTGGATGTACACTACTTGAATCCAGCCTTCGTTTAGTGTCCACTTTACCTACCTGATGCTACAGCATTTCATGTATTTATCTTCCTGTTTCCTAGGATGCCGTTGACCTACCGATCCACCATGGCGCTGAATGAGCAGCCCCCGGACTCAGCCCCCAGCCCCAGCACCTCACACTCCCTGCGCTCCTTCTCCCATTCTCTGAAGGTCCTTCCGCTGAACAGCGGGGGGCGTCGCAGTCCACTACAGGGTGGAAACCTCAACCTTAGCAGACGAGGTGAAGGAGTCATCGATCGCTCTCGCTCCCCCCTGCCCCCCCTCCTCACCTCCCACTCCTCCTCTGACCTCCTGCGACTGTGCAATGGAAAGCCCCTGCGCACGGCCCGGTCCAGCAGCTCATCGGCTCCACCCCTCCCACCCAAACCCAACCCCGCCTCCCTCCCACCTCCCGCACTATCCTTTTCGTTGCCCCCCGCTCGTCCAACTCCATCCCCTTCGCTCTGTGACAACAGCACCCCACAGTCGCTCCATTGTGATTTGGGAGACCCTTCAAATACTTCAACAGATGCCAACCTAGGGCTTGGCTCCTCTGTGGTCCGTCGCTCCTCGCTGCACAGATCTAAGTCAGACCTGTCAGACCGCTACGCCCGGGCCGGAGCTGACGTGGAGCGCTTTTTTAACTACTGCGGCCTTGACCCAGAGGAGCTGGAGGCAGTGGGTCCAGAGAACTTTGCTCGGGCCAACTCGGACATCGTCAGCCTGAACTTTCGATCAGCTTCTATGATCTCCTCGGACTGCGACCAGTCGCGGCGATCTTCCAACGACGGGCTGTCAGACGCGGCTGAGGAAGAGGAAGAGGAGGCCGGGGAGCGTGTTCCATATGGCATCTCGGCTGTGGAGCGAAACGCTCGAGTCATTAAGTGGCTATACAGCATCAAGCAGGCAAGAGAGACACAGAAAGTCTCCCATGTTTAGGACAAGCAGTACAGTGGAGTGGATGTACTTTAACCTACAGACTCATGTGTCAGAATGTATACATGGACCAGAAGTTCTAACAGGTTTAGAGACTGTGATCTTGGCGCTGAACTGAACATTTGTCAAAGTGTTTGGATGGATGAATAGATGGAAAAGAAGACCCACGGGTGTAGCAAGCTTGGTAAGAAAACAGAAAACATTTTGTTCGGAAATTAATGAGAAGATGAGGAAAAGGACGCTATTCTAGATCAACAGGATCTCTATGAAACACAAGGAATACAACTTGGACAGTTGTATGAATGACTGAATATGGAAAAAGGTTCAGTCCCTTTGAGACAAACAAACACAGGACATGTCGGAAAAGAAACTAGTTAATAAACTGTTTCTCTATGGACACTGATAATCCGACAGATAAGTCTGTCAGTCTGCTTGAGCAACAAGAGCAAAATGCACTGCGATTGTCCAAGGACCCTTAAAGTGACCGCCGCACTACAGAGGGGTATAGGCCTTTCTCACAGAGGAGATTTTGGCTAGACTAATCTAAGCATTGGAAGTGGAATTATTTTCTAACATAACGTCACTCAGCAATCTCTGCCCTCAGAAGTGTGTCCTGTCAAATCGCCATGGCCGTGTAGACACACAGTAGAGATGTACTGAGGTACCACACGTATGTCTCTTGATTAGTGTGGATTGATAGATGGAATAAAATGGATGTATGTCCCATCCAAGGTACAGACATCAAAAGCACTTGTAAATCAGACTGATCAGCATTTGTGTTGCTGTTGTTAGGGCTGTTGCCTTCCTTAAGAGTTTAAGAATATCACATCATTTGTTTGAATTAATTTAGTTTTTCTTGTAGAATTCTACATCATTCATCTGCAGTGCCTCTATGGCCTCACTGAGTGGTAAGCTAGCAGGTAACAAGCTAGCGGGTGACAAGCTAACAGGTGACAAGCTAACAGTGGACAAGCTAGCAGGAGAGAATTTGTTGTTGTGTTACAGACTCAAACAGCTTTACTTTTCTCCACAGATGTCATGTATATGGTTGTGTCAACAGCTTCCCATTACTTCCCACAGTGTGATGAGGCTGTGGCGCAGTGGACTAGTGCGTTGGTGTTCGAATCAGGGGAGCACAGGTTCAAACCCCACTGCAGTCAGCATGTCGTTGTGTCCCTGAGACACTTCACCCCAAATGGCTCCTGTAGGGATTGCCCACAGTATTGAGTATGTAAGTCACTTTGGATAAAAGCGTCTAATAAGTGACATGTCATGAAATGTAATGATGAGATACCTCTGTTCAGCATAGCTCACTGGCAAAGAGAAAACAATAGTAGTTGTATTCACTGCTGTGTCAGTGTTATAGTCAGAGTGCTAACGAACAAACCTTTACGATTATTACTTCCACCTGTGCTTTTCCTGCAATGACAAGTCAAATGTCCACTCTGAGAAAGGCCTGTTTCACAGTGGTGATGTCTCCGTTTAAAGACACTTTGAAAAGGGTCCTGACATCTTGGCAAAACAGACATTGAACTCTATCTGTCAAAAATGAGATATCACTTTGGAAAGTCAGTGATGCTGGTACACTGTTTGACCATTATGAAGTCAGGTCAGATATCTGTTTGAGGTGACTGTTAAATGAACATTTCAACACTAACTTAATGGGCCACAAAGACTATTAGTTAATCGAGTTGTTAACTATGACATTTCAAAACGCTGAGAAACGAATGAAACACAAATGGCCGTAAACTGGCTTTGACTAAGCTTCAGCTCTTGTTAAGATAGATATGTGAATGAGAGATAAAAGGTTTGAAGTGTGTGATGAATGATTGATGAAGGAAACAGAGGACATTGAATGACACACAGAATATAATTATAATCACTAAAGCATACTTATCCGTACAGCATTAAGGCTACACCAATATACATACTGTGCTCCATGCTGATGATTATTAACAAATAGTCATCAACCTGTTTCACATTTCACTGGAGAGTTTTAGTGTCCTGTGATGGACCATTCAGAGGCTGCTCCTCCTGCCAATTAGAATTCAAAACATGAAAACATGAATTTGAAGAGATGGGGGGTCTACGCTTTAATATGGTTTTGACTTGTGTGAACTGCAGCATGCTTTGACTGTAGTCCAAATGTACTTCCAATTGTAGGTTGTTCTGATGATGCAGGATGACATCACCAAAGCTGTCCAATGAATGATCCAATAATCAGATTCCTCCTTTTAGTTCATGGAAAGGTCAGAACATTAAACTATGCAGTGGCCTAAACAATCAAACCTGTACTTGTATTACATATGTAATCACTTCTTCACTTGTTACTCAGTGAAGTGTCTTACATACCTTCACATGCTTATCTGTGGGATAATTCAAAAGAACCTGAAGCCCCTGAGTACGTCACACAATCCACAACTTTAGAAACCACAGAATTTGCCTCCAAGATCCTCTAAACTCATTCGTAATCTAGGATTAAATAGATAACACCTCAAGCATTTCCCAGCTGTAATATCCTTTATATATACAGTCTATGGTAATATCGCAAGACACCAAAACCCTCCTTTCAAAACAATGGTATCTATTATGTAGAGCCCATGCATTATACATACACTGAAAGCAATACTATCGAACTTCTCTGTTAACTATTACAGGACATGTTACAGTACAGTAGAGTATAGGAAGGTCAAAGGGCAATTGTGGTAATTTCATTTGTCAGAGTTCTTTCCAAATGACACTTCAGATGTTGGCTCCTTATAGACACATACATACAGTTTGCATCCTACAACAACATGCACAGAAGGAACTCCAGCAATGCTTCTGTATTAAGTTTTAGAAGAGTTGAGTTTATGATGCTGTGCTTTGTCTCTCTCAGGCTCTGTCTCTGTCTCTGGGTCCTCAAAGCCAGCCACAGGAAGGGACCTGTAGCTTTACCTTGTGTGTTAGCTGATAATGAAGGTTGGATGGATTACGCAGTTTACCTCCACCCTTCACTTTGTCACCTGTCTACATGTCTGCATGTTGCCGGCATGTCTCTAGGCCTGAAGCCATATTGGTGTGAATGCAGCGCCTCAGTCAGTGTCTACCTACTGTGTGTCTGTCTGCCCCCCCCCCCCTTCAGTCTGTCAACAGCTACAACCGGCTGGGCTTCACTTCCAACAAAACACTACCCCGGCGGTATCGGTGGTATGGATGCATCAACATCTGAGGTTTGCTGGACATAAACAATAAACAAATGGCAAAATATTGTGTAGCACAGGGCTGATGGATAGTTGCTAGTCGCTAAGCTAAACTGTTGTAACTCAAATGCTACATTTATCAAATCGTGCATTTTGGCCACAACTTCACTACTCCAGGTACATTAAACCACCTTTAGGACATGAATTGGGCCAATTATGATACAGTATAGCAACACGGATGAAGAACAGATGTGGTAAATGATAGTGTACTAAGTGACATCTGGATTTTGTATTAGATTTGAGACAGTTGAAATGAACGTTTTAAATATGTTTTCAATATTAAGTCTAACAAAAAACCGTACCTTACAACTTAATACTGGGATCCAATGGGGGACAAATCCAACAATCCTGGATCCACCCAAAACTCCAGCTGAAATGAATATGATGTTTAATCCATCTGTGTAAGCCAAATCACCGTGTATATCATGGTGTTGGTGTATATGTTTGTACATACACCAACACCTCACCCCCCACACCTCCCTGCGGACCACCCGCTCCAGCAACTCCAACATCCTCAAACCCCCCAGGACTAAGCTCCGCACTATGGGAGACCGGGCCTTCTGCTCGGCTGCCCCCAGTCTGTGGAATGCTCTCCCCGACCAAATGAGAGCACCACAGACCGTGGAGGCCTCAAACCCCATCTATTTGATAGAGCCTTTCCCTAGACCTTTTATTTATTACCACCCTTTTATTTTATTTTATTTTTATTGTTTGTTTTTATTGCTTCTTATTTAATTCTACCGTGTTGTGTATTGCTTTTATACTGTTCATGCCCACTGCTTGTAGCACTTCGGGATTTGAAGTCAGATATGAAGTGCTTTATAAATTAAACCCATTATTATTATTATTATTACAGTATAACCCTAACCCTAGCAATGCTGTCCAAAGAAATGACACAGAGGAAATGTCTTACATCTTTTATTTAGACTGTTGGCATTGTAGGAGTTGTCGGTGGTCTCATTTTTTGATGCATCCCGTCTTCCTTTAGAGTGGAAGTGAAGTGAGGCCCCCCCCCCATCACCTCGCTCTCAGCTCAGGGTTGTGTAAGCACGTTCCTGTCCAACCCCTGACAAGCCCTCCCATGTGTTCCTCTAAAACCCGGACCCCCTGCTGCTTCTCTCTCTCAGCATTCATGAAAACAATAAGGTGATGTCCTGGCAGCATCATCATGCTTCACTTTTCTACATGGCGTGTATTTAGTTCTGTTTTGTATCTTTGGATTGACAGATAGAGTTCTTCTGTGGTACTTTTATTGTTTTCTTTTTTTCAATATGTAAATGCTGTAAGAACAAATGTATATATTTGATTTCAAAAGTCACGTGTTGGATTTCAGTTTTTCTCTGTCTGAAGGTCTACGTGTTACAAAAGATTCCGATAAAAAAAACTGCTGTTTTGCTCTTTGCCTTCGGTACAGAACTGCCTGATCACACTGAGTGTTTCAGAGACGTAGTATTGACTGTGTTTTTTCGACGTGGAAACTGTTACATTTTGCTTGATTAAAAAAAAAAAGAAAAGTGTCCATGTTTAGTTTCTTTTGATTCTTTCAATAAATGGCTTATTTTGCCATCTCTCTCACTGATGTTCTTTTACGTTTGAACTGTTGCTGCCACTGTGAACAAAAGGGTTAAGGCACAATGGCCGCTTTCACACCAAGTACTTTGCCGTACTTAGTTCCCAGCACTTAGTACCCCCATGGAACTAAGAGCCGATCGCGTTCACACCGGAATCAGTTCCCTGAGGGAAGATTATGCATATGAAGCCGCTGACGTCACTTCTTCTTCTTCTGCTTTGGGTTTACTGGCAGGCCGCAAACAACTTCACGGCGTAGACTGCCGCCCGAATTTGGGGACTGGCTTCAGAAGAAGCTGCTGGGACTTCCGAGTAAATCGGCAGAACGCCGACACCTCATCACTCCACCGCTCCCATGTTTTTTTTCGTGTTGCCATTACTTATTCTCTCCGTTGGTGCGCAGGGCTAATGCTAATGCAAATAATGCTAATGCCAGCAAATACAATGGCGGCTTCAAAATACTTTTCAGAGTTTTACGAGGCGTGGTTTGCAATCGCCCAGCCAATCAGAAATTGGTTTTTTTCTCCCCTGGATAGTCTCACCTCTCTAGCAGGCACTCAAAATGGGGGTACATTTGTTCTCTGAACTAAGTTCTCTTTTTGGTGTGAGCGCAGAATTCCAGGCACTAACGGAACTAAACGGGAAAAGTACGGGTAAAAGTACTCCGGTGTGAAAGCGCCTATTGAACTTCAGTTTTTATCCACAGATTTGAAGCTATAGATGGGAGTGACACAACAATTGGTTTTCATTAAGCTTGAGTAAGTTGCATGAACGATGTTCATATACACACTTTAGTGCCTGCAACTCTATTTAAATCCCCCAGAACAGCATCAGTCTTTGAAGAAATGTTACATGATGACTGAACCATGAATTTATGGTGCGTTCCATATGTACTGGATAGTTGGACATTTTCACCCCTGAAGTCAGGAGAAACTCACCAACTCCCTCCTTTAACATCCGAGATGGCTGCGGACCATATTAACTATAGCCACTTTCACACCAAGTGCTTTGCCGTACTTAGTTCCCAGCACTTAGTTCCCCCATGGAACTAAAGAGCCGATCGCGTTCACACCGGAATAAGTTCCCTGAGGGAAGATTACGCAAATGAAGCCGCTGACGTCACTTCTTCTGCCTGCATCTCTAGCAGGCACTAGAAATGGGGGTAAAAGTTCTCTGAACTAAATTCTCTTTTTGGTGTGAACGCAAAATTCCCGGCACTAACGGAACTAAAGGGGAAAAGTACGGGTAAAAGTGCTCCGGTGTGAAAGCACCTAATGTTAATTGTCATAATATACAGTTTATTAGCACTTTGGTTTTATGTGTCTATTTTTTTATTTATACAGTACAGTGCTCTTAAACTTCCAACCAAGGGCAATTCATATACAAAAATACATTTCGGGTGGCTAACGAGGCTAATGGTTTTCCATCTTGTTGTCCTGTAACAGTGTGAATTTATGTGACCTCATTCCCAGCTACAATTTCTAACTTCACACTTTTTCACCAAGGTACTTTGTTTATGCTCTCAGAAAATGTTGAAGCTATAGGACGCCTGAAAAAGGCTGTATGGGCACCCAGCTTTGGAATGAGTGGCCGTCACAAAACTTTGATATCTCTATCTGAGAAAATACATGACTCCAAAATGACCCATATAGCAGAAATGATGTTTGAGTATCAGGAAACATCTTAAGGAAATTAGTTTAAATGTGTCAATGTGTTGTAAAATGTAATGGTTTTCCTCTTATTTCTTCAACAACGGTACTGTGCAAATAAATTCAATGTTATATGATAAAAGGAAATGTGTTAACAGGTCTTTATAAAGAGATCAAGGGACAAGGCCAAGTCGGCGTCATATTGAAGTGCCTGAGTCATGCTATATCCTACTAAGAAGGGGCAGAAGCGTTCTGTGTTTTCGGAACAGCTGCAAAAATAATGATGTTTTCAGTGTGCATTGGCTTTCGAAGAGAATCTTTTTTTAAATAATTTCAAGAGACCCTAGAGGGGGAGCAGGCTTTCCAAAATGGCCTGCTCAAGGTCACTGCAACGGCCAATGCAGAGCTGGAGAGGGGCAAGGCTCCAAGGATTGCCGGCCTTCCTGCAGACTTTTACGAGTAAAGAGCCTTCCAGTCACAGCGAGCAGTGCTGTTCTCTCTGATGTTGTTAGAATCATCTGATCTTATACATACATGTCTCTTATTTGTACTAGTAATATAAAAATATAATAATATTACGTCACATCAAGCTTACCCTTGATCCAAAGTGACTTACAATAAAGTTCAATCAACCCTATGATGCTAACGGCCCGTCCACACGGCGGCGTGCGTTGAAGCTTCAACGATTCTTCCCATTCACTTTGAATGGGGTGACGTCACGCTTTGCCGAACTGCATTGTGGTTCCGTCGCTTCGCTTTGCTCGCGTTGCTCGCTTCAAAAGTTGAGAAAAGTTCAACTTTTGAAGCTTCGACGGAAGCGTCAGCCAATCAAATCATATGCCAGTACAAGCTCTAGCCAATCAAACCACATGCTTGTGTTTCCGGGCGGGAGATTCATGTGATTGGTTGTTGGTCAAGCTTCAGACACGCCCGCCGGCAAGCTTCAACGCACGCTGCCTTGTGGACGCTGCGTAACTGAGAACAGCAAGAATCCCGCAGGTACATCAGCTCTTAATAAGTCAAACAATTTAACGTGCTACGTACAGAACTTATATGCTTTTTTTTATTTTTTTATTGTATTTGCCAAGGTGCATTTTAAACAGGTTTTCAGGTCTGCTACGGTAATGTAAAGGCCACCTTCAGGTCAAACGTCAATGTTATACCCAATCATGTAATAATTGCCTTTCAGTTTCATAAAAGGTGTTGAATGTCTTTTCTCTCTCTCTCAGCTGCTGTTGGCAGCATGATAAAGTTATAAAATATTGTGGTGACACCATGTTGAACCATAATTCACCTTTTGTATTGTGTTGCCACACGGACCCTTTAGTGGGGACACTGGCGTTAGCTGTTCATTCCTGCTAGCTCTTCCTAGCCGTGAGACATTTCCGTTTCATGCTGGAGGGCAGAGAGTTTACGGCGTTTGTCGACCACAAGCCGCTCACTTTCGCCATGTCAAAAGTGGCGGAGCCTTGGTCGGCGCGTCAGCAGCGGCAACTGTCCTACATATCGGAGTTCACTACGGACATTAAGCACGTGGCCGGGAAGTCGAATCTGGTCGCAGATTGCCTCTCCAGAGTCATCATCGGCGCCGTCCAGCTGGGTCTGGATTATCATCGCATGGCGGCGGACCAAGTTGCCGACCCCGGCGTCCAGGCTCTGAAGCTGGGGAGCACGGGGTTGGATCTGCAAGATGTGGTGTTCGGTGACGCAGGCGCTACTCTTCTCTGCGACGTCTCGACGGGCCGTCACGGCCTGTCGTTCCCGCCGGTTGGAGGCGTCCTGTTTTCGAAGCGGTGCACGGACTGTCACACCCCGGTGTCAAAGCTTCCGTATGCTTGGTCGCGGGGAAGTTCGTTTGGCTGGGGCTGAAGAAAGATGTGAGGACATGGGCCAGAGAATGTGTGGCTTGTCAACGCGCTAAGGTGCCCCGCCACACGAAAGCCCTGTTGGAGCGTTTTTTGGTGCCTGAGAGGAGGTTTGATCATGTGAACATCGACCTGGTGGGTCCTTTACCCTCCTCTCAGGGTTTTTCCTACCTCCTCACCATGGTGGACAGGACGACCCGTTGGCCGGAGGCAGTGCCTCTCGTTTCGACGTCGGCCGCAGACGTTGCCCGGGCTTTCATTGCAACATGGGTGTGTCGCTTTGGCACCCCGTCAGACATTTCCTCGGACAGAGGCTCCCAGTTCACGTCCGAGCTCTGGAACGCTGTGGCGGGCGGTTTGGGGGTTAAGCTGCACAGGACTACCGCTTACCACCCTCAGGCTAACGGCCTCTGCGTGCGCTTCCACCGCTCCATGAAGGCGGCCCTCAAGGCCGGCCTTGCGGACGGTAACTGGGTCGACAAGCTGCCTTGGGTGATGCTGGGCCTGAGGACCGCACCCAAAGAGGACCTGCAGTGCTCTACAGCAGAGATGGTCTACGGTCAGCCGTTGAGAGTTCCAGGGGATTTCCTCCCTAATGCTACAGCTCCTTGGTCTGCCACGGCTCAGCGGGTTGTCCTGCGGGATGCAGCGGAGGCTTTCGCTCCGGTTCCGACTTCGCAGCACTGTGCGCCAACGTCTCGGGTTCCCGTGGAGCTACGCTCGGCTGAGCACGTCTTCATTCATCACGACGCGCACAGAGGCCCCTGCAGCCCCCTTATGATGGACCTTTCCGGGTTTTAGAACACGGGGACAAGCACCTGGTGGTCGACATGGGCGGTAAGGCCGAGCACGTCTCGGTTGACCGGGTGAAAGCTGCTCACTTGGACGTTGATCAGCCAGTGGTGTTGGCTCGGTTGCCGAGACGGGGCCGACCCCCAGCTTTGATTCCTGTCGGGCGGGGTGAGTCTGTTGTTCAGTTTCCTTCTCTGAAGGAGGCCGCACAGGCGGAGGTCGCTGTACCGACTCCGGTGCGCAGATCTCGTAGGGGCAGGCGTGTTGTTCCCCCCCGCCACAGAGATTTTGTTTACACGTGAATTCTGGGGGGGCTTGTGTGGTGACACCATGTTGAACCATAATTCACCTTTTGTATTGTGTTGCCACACGGACCCTTTATTGGGGACACTGGCGTTAGCTGTTCATTCCTGCTAGCTCTTCCTACTGTAAGCATTGGGTTGAGAGGTCATGTGTTGTGAGCATGCGCAGTCTGTCCTGGTGTGTGTTGGAGGAGAACGTGTTGTGACGCAGTTTAAATAAACGGAGGTGCTATCTGGGACGCTCCAAAAAGTACTAAGTTCCTGAGTTTTTGTTACACAGAAGTATCATTGAAGCCTTAACACCTCGGACGTTACATTGGTGGCAGCGGTATCGGAGTGTGTTTTATCTGCTCTTGGATTTTTTTTTTCTGTGGACAATTACTGGACTTTCTGGTCGGCTCTGCTGGCTCGCTGTGCTAACGGTGCTAGTGCCGGAGCTTCGTGTTCGGAGGAATGAAGAGTGACGGCAATATGGAAGACGATTATAACAGATGTACTGCTTCTTGGACTGGTTCTGTGAGTAATGATATTAAAGTGGAGCTGCCGCCGATGTTTAGGGGTGACGGCCAGAGGCAGTTCGCTACGTGGATAAGACAGTTTGAAGCCGCTGTTCGTGCTCAGACGAGGGGTGCTAGGGGCACGAGCTACGCAGCTACCTTGATGAACATTCTACCTACCAGACTGGACGGTGCAGCTTTCCTGCTGTGGGACAGCTTGCCGGCAGATGTGCAGTGTGATTACGAACGTGTGAAGGAGAAGCTGGCGGAGGCTTTTGGCCAGAGACAGTTCCTGCTTTATTTCCAGACGTGTGTATCTGCACGGCCCCGCCAGGCGAACGAGTGTTTGGAGGTGTATGCGGCGGACATTTCCAGACTCGTGGCTGAGGCTTTTCCCGATTATGACCGCGCTGCAGTAAATGGTGAGAAATTCAGACGTTTTTGGCTGGCCTTGATCCTGCACTTCAAGCAAAATGCCACGAACAGGGGGCGACTGATATGGAGGAGGCGTTAATAATTGCTGGGCGTTGTGAGCGGGCCAGGCAGGCAATGAGGGTGAACACGCCTGGTTTGCCCTACTGTCCTCCGCATCCTGCTGTTGTTGCATCGCTAAATTCACCATCGGCTGGTGTTTTGGACTGTAATGCTAATACCACGGATAAGCTCATAAATGTGGTTGAACGCCTCACCTTGAAGGTGGACGACTTACAGACTGAGGTGAAAGACTTGAGAGCACATAGCCTTGGAGCTGAGAATGGCAGAGGGAGCTCCGCCTTGACCTGGGATCGTCAGCAGGACCAAGTGGGGCAGAGGGTGCACCGGCGTGCCTGCCACTGTGACTGTGGCGGGTTTGGTTGCAGATCTACCACCGGGGATTCCCACAGGGACGACCGCAGCAGGGGCCGTTCTCCTCAGCGCAGACCGCAGGATGGTTTTGGTGCCAGGGAATGGTCTCCACGTGAGCGGGGGACCCGAGACACCTCTGCGGACTTCTCACCGCGACGATCAGGCAGCGATGTCCCGCAAGGACCACACAGCGCTGGGGAACGTCAGCCAGGGCGTGGAGTGAGGTTTTTGTCTCCCTCTCGGCGGTCACCATCTCCATCCTCGCACGGACGGCTGCAGGGAAACTTCCAGTGACTGGTATCGAGACCCAGATGCCGGTTTCACCACTACAGGGTCAAATTGACTATTCTGCTGGGAAAGCCCCTGCTCGTGCATTGGACTCTTGTTCTGTGGGTGAGTCTAAGCCCACAGCCTATGTTAGAGGACTTGTTGAGGGTGCTGAGGTTACTGTTTTGATTGACTCTGGGTCCAATGTTTCTCTTATTTCTGAGGACTTCAGAATGTCCATGTCTGCCTTACGTAAACGTGTGCTAAGTACCCAGTACACTTTTTCACGCACAGTAAATGGTCAATTGTTGGACACTCTGGGTACTGTGACTCTTCCCATACAGTTGGGGGGCAAACATTGGGAGCAGGATGTACATGTAGTGCAAGGGGCAACACAAGCTATTCTGCTGGGGTTTGATTTCATGTTGCAGGCTCGAGCTGTTATGGATGTTGGTCGTGGTCTGCTTCACCTGGGGGATGTAGATATTCCTCTCATGCATGCCACAGATTTCATACCAGAATGTTGTAACATCTCTATGTCTGTTGATGCTATTATTCCCCCTTTCAGTGAAATGATTGTCCCAGTTAATGTGGATATTCCCCGTATTGCTGGTCTGCCCAGTGACTCTTTCTTAGGTTACCTGGAGCCTGAGGTGCGTGATAACGTGGGACTTGTGATGGCACGTACAGTTGCACCTGTGAAGAATGGATGCACTGTGGCCAGGCTGCTCAACCCGACAGAGAAGGAGTTAAAGCTGCACCCCGGCTCCCATTTAGGTGTGTTCCACCATGTTAAGGACTGTGAGCTACTCACCCCCTCTGAGGTTTTCCCCTCTCAGCAGGGGGCTACCCCTCTGCCGGATGTGGCTGGCTTCCCGTTGTCTGCTGAACAGAGACTGCAGCTGCAGGCCTTGATGGGGAAACACCAAGGGGTGTTCGGCTCTGGGAAGGGCAGAACAGGAAACACTGGTCTGATCAAACACCGCATACAGACAGGTGATCATTCCCCAGTCAAGCGTCGGGCCTACCGTACTTCGCCAGAAAAACGGAAGGAGATAGGCAGACAGGTTCAGCGCCTGTTGGAGGACCCCAGTGGTCCTCGTCAGGAAAAAGAACAACACATGGCGATTCTGCGTGGATTACAGGGGATTCAACTCTGTGACAATAAAGGATTCTCATCCACTGCCACGGGTGGATGACACATTGGACGCATTGGCGGGGGCCTCCTGGTTCAGCACCTTGGATTTTTCTGACGGTTACTGGCAGGTGGAAGTGGCTGAGGAGGACCGTGAAAAGACAGCATTCACCACTGGCCAGGGTCTATAGCAGTTCAAATCCATGCCTATGGGTCTGACCAATGCACCCGCTACCTTCCAGAGGGTTATGGAGCTGGTGTTAAGGGGGCTGCCATGGCACATCTGCATGGTGTATCTTGACGATATACTGATTTACAGTAGTTCGTTTGAGGCCCACATGTCTGCTTTGGAGGAGGTCTTCATTCGGATTGGGGCAGCTGGGCTTAGATTGAACGCCAGGAAGTGCCATCTTGCCCGTGATCATGTGGTATTCCTTGGTCATGTCATCTCTGCCGGGGGGCTTCGTCCTGACCCCCGTAACACAGATAAGGTGAAGACTTGGCCAGTTCCACTGTCCGCTACAGAGGTGCGTGCTTTTCTGGGTCTCTGCTCTTATTATAGGAGGTTTGTGAGGAGTTTTGCCCAGCGTGCAGCCCCCCTCAACCATCTGACGGGAAAGGATGTCCCTTTTCAGTGGACGGCGGATTGCCAGGAGGCATTTGAGTTTTTGCGGGATGGTCTTTGTGCCGAACCTATCATGTGCCACCCGGACTTCACCAAGAGTTTCGTGTTGTGTACAGATGCTTCGCAGATTGCTGTGGGGGCTGTGCTGTCACAAGAAGTGGATGGCCTGGAGAGAGTGGTGGCCTACGCAAGTCACTCCCTCACAGCAGCTGAACGGCGTTGGGCTACCTACGACAGGGAGCTGTGGGCGATAGTGTGGGCAGTGCGTAATTTCAGGCATTACTTGGGTCTTCTCCCCTTCACAATTATTACAGATCACCAACCTTTGTTGGGTCTGCGACGACTTCAGGTTGACAATGACAGGACGGGGCGTCGTAGCCGTTGGGCTCTGGAGCTGGACCCATACGACTGGGTGATTGTGCACAAGAGTGGGGCCAAACACACAAATGCAGATGCCCTTTCACGCAGGCCTGACATCCCTGAAGCTTTGGAGAATTCAGGCAGTCTCGATGCCACATCCGCTCCCTTGAGTACAATTCTCCCTGGCGCTGGGGACAGTGGTCCTAGTGATGTGTGTGCTGTGGGACTCCTGCCACGGCCCAAGCCCAGGGACCGATTTGAGGCCCTCCTTCTCCTGACTCAGGGTCTTCAGTGGACCAGACCCTAATCTTCACTCTGTCACATGATGGCTCCGGTATTAGGGAGCTCCAGCAAAAGGATGCAGACATCGGACAAGTTTTGGCCTGGCTGGAGCATGGCCAACGGCCCCCTAGATGGAGGTTAAAAGATGCTAGTCGGGGTGTGAAGAGACTTTGGCATGAGTTTCCCCGGCTGACTTTTGTGGAGGGACTTTTATGTAGAGTTGTTTGGCTGTCTGAGGCAGGTCAGTCCACTCAGGTTGTTGTTCCTGCTGTCTTAGTTCCAGAGGTCCTGGGACACTTGCATGGTGCTCCACTGACTGCTCACCTGGTGTATGAACGCGTTTTGGCACGCGCAAGAAGTGTGTGCTATTGATCCTCCATGCACAGTGACATTCGATCATGGTGTGACCAATGTTATGCCTGTCAGAGAAGGAAGTCCCCGGTGCCTAAACACCATGCCCCCATGAGAACTTCGCATGCAGTTAGACCTTTCCAGCGTGTGGCGGCTGACATACTGGAGTTGCCGGTCACATCAAAAAGCAACCGGTATGTGTTGGTTGTTGAGGACTATTTCACAAAATTTGTAAATCTGTATGCCATCCCCGATCAAAAAGCCCCCACAGTCGCGGAGTGTCTCTTCCAGAACTACATCTTGGAGCATGGGGTAATGGCAACTCTGCACACTGATATGGGCAGACAGTTCGAATCAGAAGTTGTGAGGCATTTGTGCGGCATGTTAGGTGTGAAGAAGACACACCACGCCTTACAATCCGAAGTCTGATGGCATGGTAGAGAGGTTTAATAGGACACTTATCGATCAGTTGGCAAAATCTCTTCTATCATGTGAGGGGGAGGGGGACTCTTTTCTTTTGTCACAGGTCGCGTTTGCGTACAATACCAGTGTACATTCCAGCACAGGCTTCACGCCGTATTTTCTCACGCATGGCAGGGAGGCCAGGACTCCTGTGGATGTTTTACTGGGTTCAAAGCGGGATGATCTGGTGCAGGGTCCCCGGGAAGACTTTGCTGGTTCCCTTCTCAGACGCTTGGACGTGGCGTTTGATCAGACCAGGGATAACAATTTTGCTGCAAGCAGCAAACAGAAGTCATACTATGACACCAGAGTGAGGCACGTCCCATATGAAGTCTGGGATTTGGTGTGGTTAAATTATCCCACTGAGAGCCGCCGTAAGCTGGCTCCCCACTGGAAGGGGCCTTATCTGGTGCAGAGGCGAATGGATAGGGGTGATGAAGTGGGGGTCACGTACCAACTAAGTAGCCCGTTTGGGGATGAAGCCTCTCTCCAAACTGTCCATTATGACAGGCTACGGCGATACAACCTGCCGGTAGCCTTTCCCTTGGAGGGACCATCAAGGTCTCTCTTAAACCTTGCTCAGCCTCTTCCGTTGCAAGATGCAGTCTCCCCACAGAGCTCTGGACGCTTGTGGTTTTCCGATGGGGAAAGTGACAGTGATCTTGGGCCGGGTTCTGGAGCTGGTGATTCCCCTGAGCTCGAACTAGCCGCACCGACGGTGTCCCGGGCTGGGAGGTTAGCGCTGCCTCCTGTCCGCTTTATGGACTTTGTTATGGGCTGAGTGACTGGTGTTTACATGTTTGTGTGCTTCTTTTCTCCTGTGTATTCTATGCTGCATAATTGTTTTTTTTCATGTTTCAACTGTGCAGGACAGGGGAATATGTTATGTCATACCAAGTTGATGTTTTATTTGGGCTGTGGATGTGTATTGTTTTTTTTGTTTATTTTTATTTTAATGTTTTGTTGTGTTCTCACCATGTGTGTGGAAATGGGGACATTTCTTTCAGTAAGGGGGGACGCATGTAAGCATTGGGTTGAGAGGTCATGTGTTGTGAGCATGCGCAGTCTGTCCTGGTGTGTGTTGGAGGAGAACGTGTTGTGGAGGCGCTATCTGGGACGCTCCAAAAAGTACTAAGTTCCTGAGTTTTTGTTACACAGAAGTATCATTGAAGCCTTAACACCTCGGACGTTACACTACTATGCAGACGTATGTATTACCTGTCATGTCAACTGATAATAAATACTGGAATTCAATATTAAATACTCCGCCTCCGACTCCCTTGTGCCGGCACCACAATATGTAACTTTTCTCTACAGTTGCAAGGAAGCAGATCACCTCAGAATAGACAATGGATCAGTCAAGGAAAAAATGTAATCTAATTAAAATAATGATCACTTATTTGGAGGCGTGTGGCGCAGTGGTTTAGTGTGCTGCTGATCTTTGAATCAGAGGATAGCAAGTTCGAGTCCCACTGCAGTCAGCATGTCGTTGTGTCCCTGAGACACTTCACCCCAAATTGCTCCTGTGGGGATTGCCCACAGTACTGAGTATGTATGTCGCTTTGGATAAAAGCGTCTAACATGTTAGGTAATGTAATCACTTAATCTGCATATCCTTTTGCCAATCTCAGTCCGGATCACATTATTCACTTATTATTGTTATACTGCTGGTTTTGCATTACATTTTCAAACATTGGTTGTTATAATTGTCAAACAGGCATTACATTTGATGTGATATCAAAAGTGTCTAAAACACTCATTGATCACTTTGTGCATCTGCACCTTGATTCCTGTGAACTCAGTACAATATGAGTACTAGGACATAAGCAATGTCAGAAACAACACAGAGCGTGGGTCCTGCTGTATCTGCTTTTTTAAATAAGTAAAATAGCGCAGAATAAATCCCCCATTTCACTGTGCTGCTGTATTTCTTTTATTGCACATTCAGCATCATGCGGCGCTGTCCTGTTGTTTCTACAGCTCGGTGCTGCGGTGTGCTGCCATCTAGCGGTCATACAGACCAACAACACGGTGAGCGGCACTTCAAAGACTATCGAAGGACACACGGAAGGTTTCTCATTTCTGTAATTCCCCTCCTCGACTCCTATCCTCGTGTCTTAGTCCCGCCCAGAGCCATATAGATATGGCTCTGGCACAGGAGATGCGAGCGGAGGAGTCGAGGAGGGGAACCGATGAAAGAGGAAGGGGGAAGCAGCAGGCGTTTAGAGAAATGAGAAATCTTCTCCTCTGAGCGGTCATTTTAAAGAGACGTCCATTAATGATGACAGGAGGCACAGCAGCTCTGATGGGCAGAACTGTGTTCATGCCAACTTAGGCCTATTTAGCCTACTTTTAATTCATTGACAGTGTGGTATAATGAGACAATAACAGGCTACAGATGCGGACATATGCACACACACACACACACATATTTATATAAATATATACCATTTCAGAACAAACAAGTATGAGAGCACTCTCATAATAACGTAACACTAACAGAGACTGGATATATCCCCCCCCTCTCTGGTCGCTACAATGGGGAATTTAAATTACGGGCCAAAAGTTTTATTTACAAGTATTAAAAGTAAGCATAGGACACCAAACCAACTGAGACCTGTCTGTCTGCTGCGCACACACACACACACACACACACACACACACACACACACACACACAC
>CALSBZ010042830.1:223518-237927 GCA_943591055.1 Gobionotothen gibberifrons | reverse complement strand
ATAATAATAATAATAATAATAATAATAATAATAATAATAATAATAATAATTAAAGCTGCAAGCAGCGTTGAGCGGGTCTTCGACGTTCCGCAGGCTGTTGTCCGCACATCGACGTGTGTGTCTAGGTGTCTCGAGGACTCGGCCGTTGGCAAACGTGGGAAGTTTCAGGCCGATCGGACAATGTCTTTGAGTTACAAACAGTGACACAAACATTGTGTTTGATGGCGAGGGATCTGTCGCCATGGCAACGGCATTTGATGACACCCCATAATACGCCTAGATGTGTTGAGGGCTGCATCGTTATGAAACCTGTGAAGTTTTGTGCCGTTTGGAGCATGTTAACTGGAGTTATGAGCAAACCGTGTTTCACGGCGACCATGTTGTTACCATAGCAACGACATTTGACGAAATCTCAAAACTGACACAGATATGTCTCGAGGGCTTGACGGTTAGCACACATGTAAAGTTTGAACAGTTTTTGGACCATTTACACAGGACTTATAGCAATATTGTGCTTAATGGCGAGGGGTGTGTTGCCATGGCAACAGCTTTTGGGGAAAACTCACTATTTTCATATTGAGGTGTTGAGGGCCGGACCATTTGCCATCATCTGAAGTCTGGTGCCGTTTGGACCATTTTCATAGGAGTAACGGCAACTTCGTCTTTCATGGCGAGGGATGCGTTACCATGGCAACAGCATATGATGACATCCCCTAATTGGCGTAGAGCTGTTGAGGGCCGGACCATTAATGATAGTCTGAAGTCTGGTGCCATTTGGACGATTTTCCATTGAATTACGACAACACAAGGTTTTTTGGCGAGGGATGCAACAACATCGTATTTTTTGGCGAAGGATGCGTTGCCATGGAAACAGCATACGGTGAGATCTCAGATTTCACGTAGAGCTGTTGAGGCATGGACCAGTGATATAAAAGTGAAGATTGGGGGACGATGGGACCGTGTCCATTGGAGTTACAGCGACACCGTGTTTAATGGCGAAGGATCCGTTGCCATGGTACTGTAGTCGCATGAGCTACCTACTGCCATGATTTAGGCCACTTTTAATGGGCTTTTGCCCCTCGTTTTCCCTGTTTTTTGTGGGTTTTGCATGGTTATCGCTCGCTTTGCGAGCGACTAAATTGATCGTAACAATATCAATTATGCGAGTTGCAGTCACGTGGGCAGAGCAGTCACGTGGGCAGAGTACCTGGGCAGAGCCCACGTGACTGGGCTCGCGCGGCCTATCAGCCGTCATGATTTCCGAACCTTTTCTGTGCTTTTGCCGGTCGTTTTCCCTGTTTTTGGGTGTTTTCCGCAGGTTTATTTCAATAGGGTCTTCGCCGACCTCTGGTCTCAGACCCTAATAATGGACAGTGTAGACAAAAGTTAAAAAGTAACATTAAAAGGAGAGGCAAGCTCACGTTAATACAGAAAAGAAAATAAGTACACATCCACAGAACAAAAATAAAAAATGAAGGGAACATATGAGGTAACAACAGGTGATAACATTAATAGTATGTAATAATTTAAAAAGTGTTTATAGCGCACAGTCATCTCTACAACAGCAGTGTAATAGAGTGGCAGCCAATACCAACATATAACGCAGAGGTGGCAGCAAGTTATAAGAAAACATAAATAAATTGCGGTGAGGGTCTATTGGCTGGTAATCAGAAATGTAGCATCCACAGTCGTATAACTTGACCCCTGCTTGGAGCTCAAGGCCAGGGCATCTTGGCCTCTGATCTGCAGTTCGGAAGTCATTTTAATTCAATTGGATGAAATTTGACAAAGGGACAAAAGTAAGAACTGAAGTGCTCTCTGGATAGACAAAGTTCAATTACTTAAGACCCTCCCCCACTCACCTAAAACAACATTAAGCAAAAAGAAGGAATACATACTGTCACCCCCCTTTTCTCCTCTTTGTATAAATGATGTTAAGTTTAAGGGCCTGTGTTTGTCTTTATATCCAATCAGATTCCTCTACTGCTCTTCCCTCGTTTTCTACTGGTGGAGACATGCTGGACTTCCTGGTTCAGTCAGGTGATATCGGCTCACCTGACGGCTTGATGGCTACCTGGTACCACAGAGCTAACAGCAAGGACGAAATGAACAAAGCCCTCACAAGTAAACTCACACACTCAGTTTTTTCAGTGCACACACTGGCCCATCCACACGGCGGCGTGCGTTGAAGCTTCAACGCTTCTTCCCATTCCCTCTAACATCACCAGAACTCATCATTTAAGGGGTCATTTCTCAACATGTTATGTATGGTTTGGTCACCATTTCCATAGCCCCACCAAAAATATTTTCCACCAGCCGCCACTGAAGGTGATGTATGGTTTGGGTGTGAGTTGGACCGAAAACATTGGCCAAAATAAATCCTAGAACCCATGGACTTGTTTGACAACAATAAAGCTTTTTATTAGTTCAAAATTAGCTTGTCCATTATTGAAATGTTATCTCTTGTCTCTACACCATTTATGCATTTCAATTTGCTAATCCGACTACAAACAATCCAAAAGGAAGTGTTGTTTCTTATCATTGAAACCCCAACATATTGGCCCTTGCCCCCTGAGGCTAAATCCACTTCAGACAGATAGCCAACGGAAGACTGTTACATAGCAACATAATGCTTTGTCTACGCTGTCCCCTCCTCTCGTCCTATCAGGTGATGCTATGATCCTGGAGGCTGACATCACTCTGGAGGGTTATGGAACAGCCAATGAGAATCCAATCCCCATCATGGCCCACCCTCCTGACATCTATAGTGACAACACTCTGGACCAATGGATGGATGCAGTGCTGGCCTCTAGAAAAGGTACTCAGTAGAACACATGGGCCTCTACAGTATGTGTCCATCCCCCAGGTGGTAATGCTCTGTGTCCCTGCAGGCATGAAGTTGGATTTTAAGACTCTGAGATCAGTGGGTTTGTCATTGGACCTGCTCAGTCAAAAGTCAAAGAACAGTAGCAGAGGAATCAACCGGCCCGTATGGGTGAATGCAGACATCCTCCTGGGTCCCAACGCACCAGCCTTCCTGCCTATAGTCAATGGAACCAGGTGAACAAGCTGATTTGATGTTGTCTGTCCGTCACTCTTTGCTGTTCAGAGCTTGTATTGTACATGTATTTCGCACATTATTGCTACATTTGATATACTCACTAACAAAGATATCTTTAGATTTTGATTTTCATAAGCGATCTGGGGAGATGTGGAATATGCCACAGCAAATAATAGGATGATTATAGAATTTTAAGAAAAAGGTATAAGTGACATACAACATTAACTGCAACATTTTTATAAAACTGGGGTAGACAACCTATTTGTGATCTGAGAGTAAATCAGAGCTCTGCACCTCCTGTTGGCTCGGTTTCAGGCTTTATCCTCTCATTTCAACAATCTTTATAGATCCATCTTTTTCAGATATGTTTTTATGGATTTTCTCAATGTTGGTATTTTATAATGCTTATAGCACTGCGATGGTCTAAGACGTACAGTATAGGCTACATTCTGTACTAATAATGGGGATATTGTCAGGGTTTAGCAAGAAGTTGGACCCGGGTGCAGTTAAAAAATGAGATGGCAAAAAAGTTGATAACAATAAAAAACAACGCCAAACCGACATAGGACACTAGGGAAGACAACACTAAATACACACAAGACTAATCACAAGACAAGACACAGCTAGGGAGGGGTGAGACACAGGGGCAGCAGGTGGACACAGTGAGACAATCAAACAGGAGGGAAAACACAGGAAGTAAGACAGGACAAGATACAAGGAGAAAATACATGTCAAAATAAAAAAGGAAACTATAAACACAAAAACTAATATCTTGACAGATATATATATAACGTTTTTGATTGATTGAATATGCTAAAGGTTATTTATTAAAAGGTTATTAAATAAAGTCGTTTTTCTCCTCTCCTTCCATCATTCTTTTCCAGTTTTCTGCAGTTGGTTCAGGAAAAGTTTCCTAATGTGACGTTGTCTCCTGGATGGAAGGTATTACATGTTCTCAGCCTACATTAAAAATCATGGTGTAATACTTGTTTATGACTTCATAGGCTTGAGAGGAGCCATTGATGGCAGTCAGTTTGGTCAGTGGGTCCAGATAATAAGTAGAGCTATGGTTTAAGAAGCACTGTGGTCATGTGAGGCTGTACTGCATCGACGCTTCAAACACTGCCTCCTCACGCATACAAAATCATGACATCACATCACCCCAGTCCTCAAAGACCTCCACTGGCTTCCTGTCTCCCATCGCATCAACTACAACATTCTGGTCCTCACCTACAAAGCACTCCACCTTTTTATTTTTATTTTACTATATTTATTTGTCTGCCTGTCCTTGTTTGTCTACCCTCCCTCATACTGTAAAGCGTCTTTGAGTTGTGAAAAGTGCTATATAAATCAAATGTATTATTATTATTATTACTGCTGTGATCATCAGCATGCTAACAGGCTAACAATGACGATGCTAACATGCTGATGGTTAAAAGCAGGTATCATTTATACAATTATCAATTACCTATTATCAAAATGTCCTGATCCCAGTGGTACGAGAGAACAATTCAGGAGATGATAAATCAATATGACTCCACAATTCCATCAATCGATAAATATATGCAGTCCTACATGGGGGGGGCTGCATTTTATTTCAACGTTATCTACTGGTGCCCCTGGCATGCAGCTGATGCTTTTTATTTCTGATGCCCCTGCCCCTCAGGCAGCCAAAGTCCTTTTACTCATAGTAAGAAGCTGATCAAATAAATGTTTTAAGAAATGTATGTATGGTGTGATGTAGTTAAGTCTTTCCGTTCATGGGACCCCCGGGCGAAGCGTTACATTGTTTCGCCCACCTGTGTAAAGAAGCAAAGGATAGCAAGGCTGCCACTCTGTTTGTCAGAAAGCAATCTAACAGCTGTTACATCCTCATGGGACGGCAAGCTCTACTTTAGACCCACGGTTGGGTTTTAGTCAGAATGATTGTGATTCTCTAACATTGCATTGTTTCCGACAGGTAGCCTATGGACCTCCACTTTTTGTTGAGACCTACACCGAGGCCATGGTGAAGGACATGTACGATATGATCAAAGATGTTCCCCAGAAGGTAAGCTTTAAAAGGCCTGCACACATCACGTCAGTGGGAGAAAATATACCCCTATATTATTGAGTACCCAACACTATAGTGTGGAGAGGACATTTGTATTAGACCCATGAGATTCATTTACACAGCAAAAGAAAAAGCAGTGTCTGCCGGTTACTCGTTATAGTACATGCCTTACACACAATGCATTTCCGGTAATCAGGTATAGGTTATTGTTATTATGTGATTCAACATTACACCGGTACATAGCTATGCTGTAAGCTCAAAGAAAGATACCGACATGTCAAAAATGATCTTCAGGGGTTTGTGCTGCATTTATGTTGGAATATTTGACAACAAATTGTTCCAGATCCTAATTAATGTCTGACACGGTGCGTTCCCTTGGCCTGTATTTATCACTGAAATACTGGAAACAAGCTTCATATGGTAAAAAGTTGTGTAATGATACAGGTGTCACGATATAATACATTGGGATAAAATGCAACGGGCTACTTTAAGCGGGGCAACATATTACAATTGATTGCATTCAGATTTTTTTTTAAGGAAACGTTCTTTTTTGAAAGCAGAACCATGGGATCTGTATCCATAATCATAGCTCTACTGTGTGCGCAGTCCCAGCAAAGGAATGATTATTTGCCCATATCATAAAAACAATTAAAAGGGTTTTTCAATTTAATTAAAAACAAAGTGAAACATATAGTAACAAAAACGTATTCTAGATATGTTCTATCAATGTTTTTTTTATGCATATAGTTTTATTCTTAAAAGAATGAGAACCCGGGCCAGTCTCTGGATGACTGGACCAAAGATGTGAACGTGCTTTCTCCTTTTGATACTGAGACAGTCCTAACCCCTGCTGTTCCATCTTCAAACTGTCATCCCAATGTTTTGACAACGTGTTCTATTTTGAGACTTTCTCCTTCTATGTTGGCTACATTTTCTACTGACTTCAGTGTTTTTCTAATGAGGTCTGAAGGCCCTCCAGCTACTCCTACCCCTATTTTGTTTTTTTTAATCTTTTTTTTGTATTGAGTCAGGCACAATGAGTTACATTTATATAGTCTATATTTTTCCCTTTCCCCCCCCCCCCCCCCCCCCCCTACTTAGTAAAGTAAATAAATACATATATAGGTGTAAATAAAGTAATGTAAAAGATAATAAAAACAAAAATTATAGATAAAGAAATAAAGAATAATAACAATAATGCATGGACCCATATACTCACATATGTATACCCACATATACACATACGTATATATGTGTTCCAGTGCGAAACATGGCCAAGACGCAGGAGACGTGAGGCTAACCCTAACTCAATGTTGGTTCCTTAATCCTATCAATGTTTTCTAACAACTCTATTATGTGGTAGCTCATAAGTCCATGTGAGTTTTAAAATGTACAGTAAAATAATGTGTGTCTTCAGGTGACCTTCCCTGTCCATGCTCTGTTGGGTCGCAGCGGCTGGCAGCACATCAGCTGGCTCCTCAGCCAGTCGTCACGGTAACACAGACACCTTCCATCTGTATTATGGCAATGAGGGGAAATCAATCATTTATTAATAAGAATGACTCACTGCTCAGTCTGTCAGATCAGGCATCGACGTGATAAACACATCATAATCACACAGAATCATTCACAGTTTGCATTTGCACTATGTACTTGTTTATAACACACGTCAGTTCATAACATATTTTAAAGGTTGTGCTGACCACACAGAAAAGATTATCAGCAACCATAACACTTTAAATATCAGTAATGTGACTGTGATTTTGTTCATATTTTCTTGTTCAGTTACAATGGTAACTTGATGACACACAGTGTGTTCTGGTGTTTCCAGGTTCAGTCTGACGCTGTGGCAGGGCTCCATCCACCCAAACATCAGTGACCTGCTATTCATCCGGGAGAACAGCCACCCTGCCAGAGTCTACTACGACATCTATGAACCAACTCTGTCTGCATTCAGACAGGCAGCAAGTAAGAAGGAGCTGTGAGACACCAACAAGTGGTCGTGTTACTAGGAACAGGAGCCTAGGGACCAAGAATGACATTTTTTGGTGTGTGTGTGTGTGTGTGTGTGTGTGTGTGTGTGTGTGTGTGTGTGCGTGCGTGCGTGCGTGCGTGCGTGCGTGCGTGCGTGCGTGCGTGTGTGTGTGTGTGCTCATACTACTGAACCTGTATAGCACTGGAATATCTAACCATGAAAGCTACCCATTCAAAAATGTATTAATGACTCTTTATTAATTTCCTGGAGGTCTTTTTCAGTGTTGGCTTAAATCTTGAATATTAAGACCTATACAGTATACAGTTTATCTTTTTATTCACATTTTTTAAAAATAGATTGCCATTACATGTCATTGCTCATAAAGATCAGTCATACATTATTTCCGCTTTGTGTGTCAGAAGTGAAAAACTATTTTCTTAACAAATAACTTACAGTTCACTTATTGAGATACGACGTGTGGTTCCAGGCCAGCAGGGACTTCTTAGGAGATTCTATCCAGGAGGAGACCTGATGGACTTCCTGTATCCAAATCACAACTCTGACTTCCTGTCCATTGCCCCATGGCGCAGCAGCCTGGACGTCCACTGGGTCAGAGTCACTGACCGGACCTCCCTGCTGGAAACACTTTCAGGTCGATACAAACATGGTGTTTCCACATTAACACATTCACTTTCATTCTTTTCTGTTTTCACTGGTTGATGCACTGACAGTCAGCTGTCTGGCTTTCAACAAAGCATTTTCTCTGCAATCAGTAACTCTGAAAAAACTATAGTTGGTGGTGTGGTTCACTGAACATCTCAGGTGGTGTTCACATTTAACCACTGGATCCGTAAGCCATTTCATATTTCATTCAAGTCTAGATGGTGGAAGGTGAATTGTAGATGGCAAAATGTGGATGATTTGTTTCTATACAAAATAATCTAAGCAATACACACAGGTCTTATATAACACCAACACAATAATGATTCTACATAACGCTGCCAAATGTACTTATTAATGCATCCACAAAATTACATTACATGTTACTTGTTAGACGCTTTTCTCCAAAGCGACTTACATACTCAATACTGTGGGCAATCCCCACAGGAGCACTTTGGGGTGAAGTGTCTCAGGGACACAACGACATGCTGTGGGGTTTGACCAACGCACTAGTCCACTGCGCCACACGCCTACTGCACCCCCCTTCACAATATGGGATAAATCAATAGGAATCTATCGTCACAAATAAGAGACAATCACATCAATTGTTTAAAGTACATACAAGTGTAAAGTCCATGTGCAGACCCGCCGTGGTTTCCTTTGTTGGGCCTGCAGTCTCTGAAAGAAGGGGCACAGGCTGAAGGAAACCTTTTATAAGCTTCATAGGGGAGTGGTCTATCTTGATTGACAGTCTGGTAATGCAGGTAAACAGGACACTTGTGAGCACTGCTCAATAAAAAACTTCCCACTAAAGAAATCCCACTACAATCTTATGAAATCTTCTGAAGTGGTTTTAAACTCCAGAACCAATCAATACATTTTCCAAGTTTGACTTTGGAGGAAATGAGATTAGTTGAGCTATGATGTGGAAGAATGAGAGGCAGAATTGTATTTATCCCTTAAAGGTAGGGTAGGTAATTCACTTCAGAAACACTTTTTGTTATATTCCATGGAATGCTCTTAACATCCCGATAGCAATGAATACATTAAATACTTTGACAATAAATATATACAAATATTTCATCTGTGGAAGTCGTAGCGCTGTAAAAAGCACGACCAATCATCTGCCCGGGCAGATAACTGGATGGCCTACCTGCCTGTCAGCCTTCCATCTCGTGCACAAACTTATCTCGTGCCCTCATTGTCATGTGCGCCTTCGTGTGTGTTGGATGAGGCGGGGCTCTGTATGGTGCGTTCACACCGGACGCGATGCGAATATTCGCTTCGCTCTAATCGCTCCTATCGCATCGCTCTAAACGCTCGAGTTTCACCGCGGCTGCCAGCTGTGTTTACTCGCATCATTCAAACAAGACGCGCTGGCTCGGGAGCTACAACAAAATGAACATATTTTACCGTGATTAAATTGTAATACACGTTTCTAAATGATGCCGAAGTAACAACATACTGATACGGGTTAGTAAAAACCATGAATTAATGCTTGACAAGTCTGCAGACAAGACGGCAGGCGAAAAACCTTTTAAAATGCTTGTTTTCTGAATGGAGATTGGGTCGACCAGGCTAAGCTAACGTTGTATATGCTCTGTCCACACTCATAACAACGGCCTACAGACATAAATAAACCAGCGACTGTATTCGCCATGACACAGATAGTCTGTGGTTTGTACTTGTTTAAAGCGGGCCTATCATGCAAAATGCACTTTTGTACGTCTTTTATACATGAATATGTGTCCCCGGTGTGTCAGGGAACTCACCAAGTGTCAGAAAACACAACCCTCTCTCTTTTCCTCCATACCCAAATCTCTAAAAACGGGGCTGCAACGGATCTGATACAGACTGATCCAGATTTGAAAATAGTGTGACCCTATATGGCCAACTCTCCACCAATCAGGGGAATGAGAGGTTGGGTATGGTAACAGCATGGTAACATGACGCTCGTAACTCGGCCCCCTCCTTTGCAGGGGGGCATGGTCAGCTGCAGCGCATGCAAAGACAGGGTGGAGGAGAGGAAAATAGAGCGAAATGAGGCATGGCTAAAATGCATGATCTGTTTGGTATTTTGAAAAAGAAAACGTATAAATATACCTTATATAGGTATGGCCCTACAATATATTATTCAAATATAGCATGATAGGTCTCCTTTAACTTTTGTCCAGTTTCTGAACAGATATGAGGAGCTGTGAGCTCTGTGTGCTAACTGCTAACAGCTAACGGCTGATGTTTTCTGGTTGAACGTCAGTGACTGATTGGCTTCCGCGAGAACGCGTCACGTGAATTTGACGCTCGAGTTGAAAAAATTGAACTCTCGCGTTTGACACGGCACCGTTCAATCGCGGGATTCGCGCCGCGTCCACCGCTTCATGCTCGCCGTCGGAGCGAATTCGCGTCTGTCCGCGTCTCTGCATTGACTTTACATGTAATCGCGCCGCCCCCAAACATCGTATCGCGTCCGGTGTGAACGCACCAAGGAAGTCTGAAGGAAGGGGCAGATTTTGTCCGGTTGTGTACTTTCAAATTCTAGCGCACTCGAGCTGGTTTCTCCATTCTTACCTACCCTACCTTTAATCAGTTATTGTCATATTTTTCTCTTAAGCGGCTGTAACAACATAATATCCCCAGTGAGGGGTCAAAAAAGTTTTAATCAGACCCATCTTATCTTATCTAATAATCTGATCATGGTAAATAACGTGTGAGAAGTAGGAATTTCAAATATCAGATTCCTTTAAATAAATAAAACACAATTTGTTAAATTAAATCTTTATGGTATAATTGTGTCATGTGATTTACACTATAGAGGTTAGTTAGCCTAGTTGTATACTTTGAACGTACTTATAACGTATTTTCAGTGTGTGGATGAAAATGTTAACATGTGGACAGATGGTGTTTTGAATCATAGAATTACTGAATCGCTAACCCTGTTCATATTTACTGTCCTGTTTATACCATGTGTGTGTTTCAGGTGGTGATGGGGGTATGTTGGTGGTTCAGGTGGTCTCTGACAGTAATCGACCCGGAGTGCCTCTGGTGGAAGGTTCTGGAAAGAGCTCGGAAGCCCTGACACTGGAGGTATATTTATATATTTAAAGAAATCCAAAAGGGTCCTTAAAAATAACTTAGTTCTATGGAAATGAGTCCTAAGCTCCAGTAATTAGTTAGCATTTTACCACTTCAAGTTCCCTCATTTCAAACTGGTTAACAGAAGTTGATATTTTTACATTTTATTGTATCGGTATACCATCTGGTGATGCCTGAAGCTTCTATGTGTCATAAAAACAGTGTTTGCTAACAAGTGGCTTAATGAGACTGCTCAAAGTTGGCCACCTTTAGTACATTTTATTTTTAGAGAACACCACTTTGCGCTCCTTTCTACAGTATAAATTGCAAATAAAGAAAAACATGATTGTTTTGGTAATGTCTAATTGCTTTTATCCACCTTGTGTTTCTGAATCTCCCTAGGCAAGGAATGGGCCATAAAAGTAGTGGAATAATGATGAATTTTAAATCTAATTTGTGTGCTTGTGTGTTTTGCAGGACCTCCTGGAGCTGCTGGGCCAGAGAGCTGAGGCACCCTGGGGTGTTTACCTGCGAGTCCACTCTCAGCAGCTTCTGGAAGCTTCTCTCACACGGCTGCACTCGGCCTACAGCCAGGAGAAGCTGTACAGGCCTGTGTGGGTCAGCAGGGAGGGTCCACTCAGCCCAGATCACAACCAGGTATTCGGCTTATTGACTTCAGTTGGCATTGATTTATTACCACAGAGTTGTTTTCATTTCATGCTTATATATTTTTTGTTTACATTTTTTGTATTCTCTATTGTTTAGAAAAAAGCACTTTGAGCTGCTTTTTGCGAAACTGAAATTGAAACACTATATAAATATATACACATATATAAAGATCATAAGAAAAGGCCAATATATCAAAACGTATGTGTCAGGGGAAGGAAGGGTCCTTAATGTATCATACTGTAGTTAAAGCAACTACTACATATTTGGCGTCCCTGTGGAAGAAAGTGGTAGTGTTATCCTTGAATTAAGACTGCATTTCCCATGAGCACCACTGTCTAGTCAGTGTCATTAAGATCTTGATCTGCCTAACTTTTTTATTTTTTAAAGTCCCATATTATAATATATTTGAACAATATATTATAGTGCCATATCTATACAAAACATGTCTCTGAAGTGTTTTCTCAAAATACCAAACAGATCACCCATTGTAGCATGCCTCATACCCCTCTATTTCAGCCCTGTTACTAAAGTGCTGATTCTGGCCACGCCCCTTTGGAGCTGCTGCTGGCCACGCCCCTTTGGAGTATCAGCATGCAAGCAGTGAGCTCTGTGAAGAGAAGGCTGTCTACCAGCAGAAACTCAGCTAAACACTGCCGTGATTAAACTCCATATTATGTTCCAAACCACATCAAGCATTATTTCTGAAACAGTTTGGAGCTCAAACGCTTTTTCTCTCGCTAATTGACCACAAGGTGAGGACCTTTTATATCCGGCTTCTTTACACATATTCTCTCCAGTACAGCTTTAGCCCTGAGTGTTAGCAATGCTTGCTAACGTAAACACAGACCATATTACTTCCAAAACACCTCACGCATTTCTGATATGACGTCAAGTCTGCAGCAAATCTGGATCAGCTCCGTTGTAGCCCCGTTTTTAGAGATGTGGGTACGGAGGAAAAGAGAGAGGGTTTTGTTTTCTGACACTATGTGAGTCTCCTGCACCAGGGACACATATTTATGTATAAAATACATCAAAAAGTGCATTTTGCATCATAGGTGACCTTTAAATAACGCTCCTCTGTTTCTGCCCAGAGCTTCTCTTTTTAGGGGCATTTATATTTCGCAGATACTTTATTGATTTCAGGTGCAAAACCGCTCACAGATGACCAAGAAACGCTGATATAAGTTGGTAGCTGCTGCTGTTGCTATAGACACTATCCTCCACAGATGGCCGCTACGCCCGAGAATGCACCGCGGTTCCAATTCCCTATAGTTACGCAAAGCGTTATCTAGCTTTGTAACAGCTTCTTGTTAATGGTCTAATTTGCTGATGAACGTTACAAAGGAGTTAGTATTAAATTGAGACTGTTTCATATCCAGTAAAAAAACTCCTTGCAGGAACATCACGCTGTTGTTCAAGTGTTGTAATCATGTTTGTGTTCCACAAAATTCCCAACACTCGGGTTAATCTTTGGTAACGAGGTCCTTTGTCTTCCAGGTGTTTGTGTCCACAGTAGAGAGGCTGTTCCCATATGTCACGCTGGTCCTGAAGCAGCAGAACCTGCCTGCTGTGTCTCAGAGGGTGGCTCTGCATGTGAACACAGCGTCACTGCAAACAGGCCTTGGAGCTTTCAGTCTCACGCTCCTACGTCTGATGGACATGACGGATAGATACGACCTTATATTGGAGGAGGACACCCGGGCTTTAGAGGGCTTAAAAGAATTTATGAGTCGGCATACACGGAGAGCAAAAACACATCTGTATCTGACATCTGATCAATCCCAACTGAGGAGGGATATGACCAACCCACCATTTTAGCACTTAAAGAGGTATTTCTGTTATATATATTGATTTCATGTGAATAGACATTATTGTATCTATCATTACATATTGGTATTTAAAAACCACAATGATCTATTTAAGAGCTAATGTTATCAGCTGATACTGGCCCATTACTGATGTTAGGGGGAAATATTGTAAAAAATAAATGTAAGAAGAATGTCACTCATACATGTGTAGTAACAGCTTTCATACCATAGAAGTTTGTTGATGGAAATCATGGTTATGCTTGAGGAAAGGTCGGAGGACATGTTCTAACCATGAATGTGAATGAAGATATTTTTTGTCTGCCGTCTAACAGCAACGGTGGGATTTATAGGTTGATGTTAAACTGTTCCTTGGCCCCAGAACAAACATAATCTTAGTCTCAGCTCTAATGATAAACGATACAGCCGTCGGTCGGTCGGTACACCACCTCGGTCCGGACTGCGATGTCTCAGAGATCACCTTTTGAACAGTAAAGTCCTACTGACTTTAAAAGATAGATTTGAGATTTGATGCCAGGTGTTTGAGTGATATGACGAGGTGAATATGATTATTCACAACAATTAGATGACAATCACTCTGGATGAACCCTAAAAGGAGTGATCATTTTGGCTTTTAGTGAAATTACCTGATTACTTTTGGATGAATTGCCATGACATTTTGGTCTGACAATCATGACATTTCTCCAAACTGATTTTGCACATGGGACAAGATTTCACTATTGGAAAGGTTCTGGTCTCAGACTCTTTACTTAAGTAAAAGCAGGGGCGGCGCCAGGGGGTAGCTTGGAGTTGCAATAGCAACTCCAACAATTGGCCTAGCAACGGCTTCGCAAGCAACCCCATTGTTTTGTTATGAAAATGTATCTATATATATTTATACACATTCTCGCGAGATCTATCAGGGGTCGTTGTAAGTTAAAGCGCAAACTGTTACTTGGCTAATGTTGTTATAATTCTCAGTATGTGAACACAGATCGAAAATGGAAAATTTCTCACAAGTCAGTGTAAACGACCGCGATCTCCAACGGAGCCGGTCCCTGCTATCCGTGTGTGTGTGTGTGTGTGTGTGTGTGTGTGTGTGTGTGTGTGTGTG
>CALSBZ010042830.1:182792-203907 GCA_943591055.1 Gobionotothen gibberifrons | reverse complement strand
CCTTGTGTGTTATGAAGGTTTTTCTGCATGTAAACGGTGTGCAGAGTCAAAACGCCTCGTTGGTGAAACGTCATCATCCATTTGATTCTTCCGGGTACGAGATTACGTAAGCACGTACCCGGAACTAAATGGGCCAATCCGTGGAGCCGTTACGTTACGTCCGCGGAGCCGTTACGTTAAGCCCCCGCTGATTGGTCCAAATTGACCAATCCACGGGCTTCCTCACACACACACTCAGTGCAGGCAGCTCTGCTGATTTCTCCTCCCCTGGCTGCAGGCTGATAACAGACAGTTGGGATCTCTCTGAAATTCTCTCTGCAGACCCATTCTCACAGCGTTTATCAACCTATAAACCTTTTTCTTACTCAATCTCAAGCCACACTTATTGTTTTTACTTCGGCTGTGACTTTGTGTGTGCTCAGGATGAGTTTGGCTGTGTTTCACTGTGTATCGCTAAACAAGGAAATCACACCTCCACGGAGCTCAGCGCGCTTCACAACGTACCGACCAATCAGAGCACACTGTGCTCACAGGGAGGGTGGGGGCTGGAGCTATTGGAGCTACAACGAGCCGTTAAAGGCAGAGAGTGAATACACGTAGTTTACAGAGATGCTGTATGAGAAACCAATGTGAGTTTGGAAAATTGCACAATATAAATCTATTCTAGTAGACCTCAACAATGGAATTATGATCAGTGGAAATGGCCATGACATGTCTCCTTTAAAAAAATTAAATAATAGATTACAAAGTAGGCACACGTAAAAAAAGAAAAGGAAGAAAAACACAATAAGTAAAAAACAAATAGCAGATAAGTACATCATGGTAAAAAGTGACCAAATAAAATAAAAAAGTTAGCTGGTACTGTTTACTGATTGTGAATACATTAAAAATGAAGTTTTCAAATGTAAGGTCATAAGAGTAGCACCAAAATCGTCAATACCAATATTTTATATCACTGCATCAATTTGTATACATTTTGATAACTCATGTACTGTTTTTTACAAACTCAGGATGAATCTAAAGCTGTCACAAAAGGATATCAAGAAATAACATTGTGTTTTTAAAAGTCATCATGTTTGAATGTCATAGCACACAGCAGCACTGTCTGTATATAATCTCTCATTTCATCTTTAGCTGCTAAACATGGCAAGGAATGTCTTACAAGTTTTAACCTTAACACGTTTATTTGCAAATCTGAATATTTTACCAGCTGTTCTGACAAGATGTCAGCCTGCAGCAGCCTGGACACATTATAAGACAATGCAGCCCTGACAAAGACGTTAAAGAAAGCCTTCATCAGTCTGAGAGGGCAACATTTTCGTGTCATCTTTATCATATTGTATATGTTGTCAGTTTGTATGGCTGCTACCCTGGCCAGACGTTATCTCCATGGGACCTTGGTGTAAAATGGATGTTTTGACATTCAGATGAAGTTGCCTCTCAAATCAGGTGAGCCAGCCACCTTAGTTAGCCTTTACAGTGCACGCTGTGCAGATATAAGGCCGGGTCAGGCTGCAGACTATCTGCCCTTTGCTTGGGTGAGGGAAATAGTAAGAGCTTCCATAGGAATGGTAAACAAACATTTGGCATATTTTACTGTGTGTTGATAACTAACTTTACTGTGCAGTTGTATAACATATAGGAATAATTATAAGACTAAGTATCTACAGATACTTGAATAAGAAATATTCTGCTAATTTCCAGGTTCATATCAGTATTTTGTGTCTCTGCTGTGACATGTCTCCATGCTTTAATGTTCAAAAAAGTGTGTGTGAGAGAAACTCCCTCTGGAGGGAATACAGGGATTTTAGTCTCTGTAGACCATTAACATGCACAAAAACCTATAGAACACACTACAGGAAAAGGAAACCCCCAAAAACATAATAGGGCCTCTTTAAAATTTGAAAAAATGTCTTGTTTTGATGGAATTGTTTGACTTTCCGACAAGAAACGTTAATAAAACTAAATCAGGGCCCAGTAGAGCTGATCCATCATGAGGGACAAATACCTAACTGCCAGCTCTGCGTCTGTAGAACAACTGTTTCCTGTCTGTCTGTAAGGGCGAGAGGGGAAACCACAGAGAAGCTCCTACAACTGACTTGTTCTTACTTGTTTGCCCAAAATATTGCATAGTTTATTGTATATCAGTACTGTGGGAAACATTGTCTGATGTCCTTAACAGTAAATAGCTGCAGGTCAGTTCCCAACACTTTGACAGATGAATCGATCCACTGAGGTGTCATGACAGAACTTGTGCAGTGATACAGCTAAATACTGTACACATGTAGGATACTTTTAAAACCAATGAACTTACAGTAATTTACACAAAGTAGCATTCTCTAAACTTTGTATATCTGTGGAAATACCACACCACAATCTATACATTAAATGTGATCTAAGCTTTAAAAGACAATGTCCTCAATCCATGACATATCAGGTCACATGAGTTGAGTGAATACATGAGGGTTGCACACTCATAGTCAACAATGTCGAAATAAAGAGGTTTACAGCAACAGCTTCCTGTAAAATGATTCATTTAAAACGGAATGCTTCAACTAGTTTCTACTAGAACCCACAGAAAGCCTAAATATTTAGAGACTTTTTGTGTTGACATGTTACCAGAGGTGGAAGAAGTTAAGATGATTTACTAAAAATAGCAATACTGTATGCTGCAATGTAAAAATACTGTTACAAGTAAAAGTCCTGCGCTCATAATTCTACTTAAGTAAAAGTAAAAAAAGTATAAGCATGAAAAAATACTTTAAGTACCAAAAGTAAAAGTATGCATCATGCAAATTGGCCAAATATTGTATTAATTAGCTTATATAATATATTATTGGTGCATTCGGGTGTTGCACTTGGTAAAGGTGGGGTTAATTTGAATTACTTTATGCACTGCTGGGTAGCTTAACCTATAATAATGTATAATAATGTGTATCAATTTATATTTAGGATTGATAAAAGGCTAAAGGTACATCATTTGCCTACAAGATGTATTGAAGTAAAAGTATAAAGTAGCATAATGTAAGTATCTCCATTATGCATGTTACTGTAATGTGGCATGGATCACAAATGGGCCTTGTTCCGTAACGTCAGTAAACGCAGCAGGTCCTAAATTAGTGTTAATATATCCTTTCTGTAAAGTTTGCGCTTCTATCTTTATACACGCATTCTGTCTCCAACTGTTGATGTGACTAGACCGCACACAGGTCTGAATATAATTCTGAACACACTCCACACAACTACTGCTGTTCTTTTCATGAATAACAGCAGCGCCCTGCAGAGACCTGCTACTCTCAGAACGACAAAGTAACGTGACTGCGAACAAGTCATGACTCCGCTCTGAAACAGCGAACTTCCAAACATAACCCCGTTTAAGTTATCTGATAAGTAAAACTAGTGCTAGCTACTCGAGTGAATACGGGTTGAAATGACATTCAAGCAGTTTGAATTTGACATAAGCCCACTTCACAAGACTGTAAACAAATGTGTGTTTTACTAACCTGACAGCGAGCTGTGGAAGAATCAAGCTGAACGTTGATAACATGATGTTAGGCGATAAACAAGTGCTGTTCCGGTAATACCTTTCAAGATAAAATGACTTCACTAAAACGACACATTTTCAAATGTAGTGTTTGATTGGTATACATGAAATACATGCTATTTGTAACAGTTTAATACCCAGAACTAGAGCTATAGAGTACTAATATGTTTCTAGAATAAGAAGCCATTCCAAAGTTAAATACTTATGTGGGTCCTGAGTTGTCTAAACTTTATGCTGATGCTTAATGTAATTTCATTAACGTTATGCAGTGCTTTACTACAAATGAGAACACACCAACTAAAACATATAAATTAACATGCATATCAGTACTACAAAACAACAACAAACACAGCGACTGACTTCCGGTAGTTTGGTGCGTACCATTGGGGAATTTGACACAATGGTGCGGAATATAAATCAAAGTAAATCAGGCCTAGAAAACTAAAAGCGGACAACTCAGGTAGTGTTTAGGTTGTAAATGACCTTTTAGTAGCTTCTTTTCTAGCATGCAATCCCATGGAAATAACAAAAAATGATGTCATGGATTATATATCGTCAATGGAACACAGTTTGTGGTAACAGCCAGTGGATCCAGGCTGAATGACCTGTAGTGGGCAGCTGCCTCAGAGCCTCACAGACCCACAGTCAGTCAGTGGGCGTAGGCCATTAGTTTATTTTGCACCACTCAAGTGTAAAATTAAAGCAACATTTTGTGACTGGTTCAAAATCTTTAATAACCAGGCACAATATAGACAGGATGGTAGATATGGGGGGGGGGGGGGGGGGGGTCATAAGGGACCCAATAGCAAAGTGTGGCCCTTAGACCCCAACATTCATCTGACCACGAGAAGACCATGAAGGCTTCTCAATACTCTAATTTCTCCTCCTCGACTCCCCTCCTCGACTCCCCTCCTCGACCTCATCGCCCACAGGAGATGCGAGCGGAGGAGTCGAGGAGGGGAACCGAGGAGAGAGGAGGCACAGCAGCCCTCTGTCTGATGGACAGATGTGTTCATGACCACTTATATATTTACTTTGATTCATTCACAGTGCGGTATAATGAGACAATAACAGGCTACAGATGTGGACATATACACACACATATATTTATAAATATATACAATTTAAAGTATGAGAGCACTCTCATAATAACGTAACACAATCAGAGTCTCTCTCGCTCTCTCGCTCTCTCTCGTACGCACTGTACAACACACACCTACACACTGTACCACACACACACACACCTACACACTGTACCACACACACACCTACAGCTCCTAAAGCATAATCAGGGTACAGCCGTTGTGTATTTTATTATGTGAAGCACTAAATGGTTTTAGAAAAATATCGACTCTTTGTTTGTAGATATCTACTAAACTACAGCAAATAAAGAGAGTAGGCATGTTACACTGAGTGATATATATTATACACACTGCTCTGCTTTATGCACGGACCTCACAGCTGTTCAAATCAAATCAATTTTTATTTATAGAGCACATTTTAAAACGATTTTTGGTCGAGCCCAAAGTGCTGTACATACAATAAAAATGCTTTACAATAAAAACACTTTACAACAAAAACAGCAGCACAAATACAAAATAACACACAGCGAAATGTCAGGAGTCGTGCTCCGCTCTGACTAGAAGGCCAGAGAGAAGAGGTGAGTTTTAAGTGTGGATTTAAAAACCCCTAGGGTCTGGGCCGACCTCACATGGAGGGGCAGCGTGTTCCAGAGCCTGGGGCCAGCTCGGTGCCCTCGGGTTTTGAGCCTGGTCTTAGGCACTACCAGCAGCAGCTGGTTAGCAGACCTTAAGGCTCTGGTTGGGGTGTAGCGCTGGAGGAGTTCAGCTATATAGGCCGGAGCCAGCCCATTTAGTGCTTTAAAAACAAATAAAAGGAGTTTAAAATCAATTCGGAACCGAACTGGAAGCCAGTGCAGTGAGGCCAGAATTGGGGTGATGTGGTCACGCTTTTTGTGGCCCGTAAGAAGACGTGCAGCGGCGTTCTGCACTAGCTGCAGGCGTCTAATTGAGGCCTGGTCCATACCCACATACAGACCATTACAGTAATCCAACCTTGAGGTAACAAAGGCGTTGATAACCCTTTCCAAGTCTTTAAAAGATAAAAACGACTTGGTCTTAGCCAATAGTCGTATTTTAAAAAAGCAGGTTTTAACTACGCTGCTGACCTGCTTATCAAATTTAAAAGTGCTATCGAAGGTCACTCCAAGGTTCTTGTTCTCACTGTAAACATCGCGTCGCGATGAAAGCAGTTACTAAAATAATATCCAGGGGATGCATGCAGAGCCGTCATTGGCTGAGATAAGTCCGGCCGTGCGTCACGCCTCCACCGTTCCCGGAAATGTATCCGTGGAGGAGCCGTGGAGTGTATCCTCGGTTATAGCTCCTCCAGAGAGCCTCCTCGACGCTCGATCCTCGGTCCTCGATGTGCATTTAGAGAAATGAGATGTCCTTCAACATGGCGCGCTGAAAGCCATTTCCGGGTCACTACTGAGGAGTCGAGGAGTGGAAATTAGAGAAATGAGAAGCCTTCCCTGTGTCTTTTACCTTCTCGTTTTATGTTATTATTGCAGACTGAAACAAAAAACATATTAACATTACATCACTAAATGTGTTATGACCTGGGTGATATTAATTCTTAATTGACTTAATTCACTTCCCTGTCCAAGCTTGGGACAGGAACATGTCTGACAGAGGGGAGCAGGAATAAAAACTCACTGAAGTACATATTCAGAGTATTTTATTGATTGAGCTCTCACAGAGGGATGGAGTCAGCGTGAAAAAAAAACAATGTTGTGAACCAGATTATTGAATGTTTGAAAGAGAAAGGAGGATTTTTGTGGCAACACAAACAAACACACACACTTGACATATGACTCACTGCTAAGAGTGTGTCCATACACACACACACACCTACAGGCCTGACTGGTCCTACACAGCCCCGTGCAGGTACAGGGACAGGAACTTGCTGAATGCTTCTGGCTTGTATCCTGCCAGACCAGCTGGTACCTGCAGGGAGACACACAGCAACCACCAATCAGAATCAACTTTGCTCTGCTGCTCTTTCCTGTCATTATTCTGTTATCCAATTACAGCACATTCAGTTTTTAAGGAGATGATAGGTTTGGCCCTGCCAAGCTTCCTCTCTACTTGGCCTGATCATAGAATATAGTAATAAATGAGCCTCGATTGTCTAGTTCTATTTGGTTTATCTCTCTTTGTGTCATGATGCAGACTCTCATAGGGCCAAACTGATTTAAATAATGGTAATGTTTGTGACTTGCTATAAGTTACTCTAAGCTTGGGTCACAGTTATGGACAGACAGAGATATTAGGATCTTACCTTCACTTGCTTCCTTTTGATGAAGGGTCGGACTTTTGCGAAATCATAGAGCTCAACATCTTCCTCCAGCCACACCTGCATGTAGCAAACAGCATTTAAACAGCCAGCAGACAACAAAGAAAAAGCAGCAAACTCATTTTTTACATCTAACGAAAAGTGCCTTTACCCCCGCCCCTCAACTACGCCCACCACAATCACCAAAGCAGAGACGCGCACCATCTCCCCCGTCTTCATCACCGTGCCTACGTCAACCGCCTCCCCCCCCCCTTCAAGACAGCCTCTGCGGTCTCCGAAGCCTGATAAGAATGTGTGTGTACAAAACGCAGCAAACTCTAACTGATATGTGCTGGGTCCAGGCTCAAGGGCGTATGGGACTCTCAACTCTTTCCAGGACAAGCCGGGGCCCTGCCTGCCAGTAGCCTTGCCAATATCTGTGTTGATAGATAATAGATTGAGAGCGGTGAAACAGCTTAGAAACAGGAAGCGCTCAAATGTTTGTGTGACTTTATCAAATTTAGCAGTGATTCCATGTCAGCCATAGCTTGCCACAAAAAATAAGACTGATAGTGTATTTAACGAACTTAAACTAGCTTTATTAAATGTCAGGTCTTTGGCAGGAAAAACGTTTTTAATCAATACATTTATCACTGAGCACAATCTGGATTTTATGTTTTTAACGGAAACATGGATTGAACAAAATAACAGTGCAGCTGTTCTTATCGAATCAACCCCTCCCAACTTTAGTTTTATGAGTCAGGAAAGAATGCAAAAGAAAGGAGGTGGAGTTGCCATTTTGTTCAATGATTCCCTTCAATGCAGGAAGACATCTTATGGGGACTTTGCTTCTTTTGAATATGTGGCTCTTCAGCTGAAATGCTCCTCTCGAGCTCTGTTCCTAAATATCTATAGACCACCCAAATACTGTGCAAGCTTTTTTGATGACTTTACTGAACTGCTGTCTATAGTGTATATTGACTTTGACCGTCTAGTCATTGTTGGTGATTTTAACATCCATGTTGATAACCCCCAGGACAGAGGGGCTAAAGAACTGTTTTGTGTTCTTGATAGCTATGGACTGACTCAGCATGTGACGGAGCCCACGCACAATAAGGGGCACACTCTGGACTTAATTATCTCAAAGGGTCTGAATATCTCTAAGGTTGTGGTGACTGATGTTTCACTCTCTGATCATTCCTGTGTTTTCTTTGAGAGCTCTATTTCTGTTCACAAAAATGTTCATAAAGAGGTAACCACAAAGCGATATTTAACTGAAAATACTAGGGAAATGTTTACTCAGAATCTTTCTTCCACACTTGCCCCTGCTAACATCTCAGTAAATGAGCTAGTAGATCATTTTGATTCAAACATTAAAAATGTTATGGATGCCATTGCTCCAACTAAGGTAAAGGAAGTGACTGGCAAGAAAATATCTCCATGGAGAAAGGCCATGACCGTGAAAACAGAAAAAAGAGAATGTCGAAAAGCTGAATGGCTGAATGGCTTTTCGACATTTGTTTTTCGACAGGTGGCGAAAAACAAATCTCCAGCTTCATTTTGAAATCTACAAAGAGAGACTTGGCCTTTATAATTTGGAATTGAAAATTGCACGACGGTCTTTCTTCTCCGACATCATTGCCAAAAACAAAAATAATGCATGTGCCTTGTTTGCTACCGTTGACAGACTAACAAATCCCCCAGTGTCAGTAGCCTCTGAATTTCTATCCACCAGGGCCTGCAATGAATTTGCCTTCTTCACTGACAAAATTCTGAAAATTAGTCAAGCAGTCAGTGCCTCTGCATCAGGTACAGCAAATGTTTTGTCTCTGTGTCCACTTAAAATCAATTCAAACACCATGACACAATTCCATCAGATTAATGATAAGACTGCTCTTGTAAAGGTCTTCAATGACATCCACTTTAACACAGACAGTGGCAGAACTTCAGTGTTAGTATTATTAGATCTCAGTCCTGCGTTTGACACTGTTGACCACAACATATTACTAGACCGACTGGAAAACTGGGTGGGACTTTCGGAAACAGTTCTAAATTGGTTTGAATCCTACTTAAAGGACAGAAACAACTTTGTTTCTATAGGTAAATACCTATGGTAAATACACATCTGAGTTGACAAATATGACATGTGGGGTTCCTCAAGGTTCCATCTTGGGGCCTCTTCTCTTTAACATCTACATGCTACCACTGGCTCAGATAATGAAAAACAACAAAATAAGTTACCATAGCTATGCGGATGACACACACATTTACGTAACCATTTCACCAGGAGACTATGCTCCAATTCAAACACTGAGTAAGTGCATTGAACAAATCAATGACTGGATGTGTCAGAACTTTCTCCAATTAAACAAAGATAAAACGGAGGTAATGGTTTTTGGAGCCAAGGCAGAACGTATAGAAGTTAGCGCTGAGCTTCAGTCTGCAATGTTCAAAGCAACAGATAAAGCCAGAAATCTAGGTGTAGTCATGGAGAATATATCTATGATTAAAAGACTAATGTCACAGCAGGATTTGGAAAAACTTTTCCATGCTTTTATCTTATCTAAAACATCTATTAGAAAGCTGCAGCTAATTCAGAACCCCGCTGCTCGAGAGGATCACATCACTCCTGTTCTGAAGTCTTTACACTGGCTTCCTGTGTGTCAAATAATTGATTTCAAAATACTACTGCTGGTTTATAAAGCAGGCTGCTAAGCATGGCTTAGGCCCAAAATACATTTCTGACCTCCTGCTAAATTATGAACCATCCAGAACTCTCAGGTCTTCAGGGACTGGTCAGCTTTCTGTCCCCAGAGTCAGAACTAAACATGGAGAAGCAGCGTTCAGTTATTATGCTCCAAATATATGGAACAAACTCCCAGAAACCTGCAGGTCCGCTGCAACTCTGACTACTTTTAAATCCAGGCTGAAGACTTTTCTTTTTGCCGCTGCTTTTAATTGATATATTCATATCTTAAACTGCACTGTAACTTGTATTATCTTTGCTTTTTATCTTTGCTTTTAAATGAGTGTTTTTAAATGTCATTTTATATCATTGCTTTTAAATCAGTGTTTTTAGATATCAGTTTCTTAATGCTCTTAATGTCTTTCATTTTTGTAAAGCACTTTGAATTGCCTTGTGTTGAAAGGTGCTATATAAATAAACTTGCCTTGCCTTGCCTTTTTATGACAACACATATTGCACTAGTGCAATATACAATTTGGAGTAAGATCAATATTTGGTAAATGCAAAATATGTGAAAATATCTGAATGAAGTATTGTAGAGCTGCAGAGAAGTCCAGGCCTACAAACAATCTTATTAAAAAAATCCATGTTTGTTAAAGATCCTATTCAACATAATATATTTTTCAAAAATGTTTAAAAAATGTTAATTTCCTCTAATATTGCCGATCATATCTAAATTACACTATAAGTCAAAAATAATCGCAATTAGTTATTTTCTTCAAATTGTGCAGCCCTATTGGAAAGCTCTTTGCTTGTGTATTTACAGCATAATATACAGCAGGGGTATCCAAACTATGGCCCGGGGGCCAAATGCAGCCTGTTGTCCATTTTGAATTGGCCCTCAGCTAATTAAAAAAAGTATAATCGAATTGGAATATGGCCCACAGCTGAAACTTGTGTTTTTATTTTATTGTACGTCCTAAATATATATATGTAGACATTCAGTCAATTAAAGTTGAAAACTTTTTCGAACCAAACTTAGTTTATAAAGAAATTCATTTGCATAACAAGCTTTTTAAAATAATTTTCCCTTATTATAATCAATCTGAGGCTTCTGTTTTAAGGAACGAGCTGCAAACACTTTTGTAAGTAGGCTGTTTTTTTTCCAAAAGTATATTAAAGTTTGGAGCATCATTTACCTACATTTGATTGATTTTGCTAACCTATAACTTAATTTAACATATGAGGCAATATACCTCACCTCAAGTGAGCGGCCCATCCTTTTGTATATTTTTCTGTATGTGGCCCTCAGTGAAAAAGGTTTGGACCCCCCTGATATACAGTAATACATCACAATGATATTGATTTATTGTTAATGGAGCACCTGGTTCTTGATGCCGTCGTCTCCTGAGAGATCCGTGGTGTTGAGCTGGAAAACCATAAACTGGAAGATTCTGCCGTTGGTCCCCACTGCCTGTACGGTTACTGGACGATCTAATACACGCTGGGGCTGACACACAACACAAAACACACACACACACACACACAGGCAGAGAAAAAGAGACGGAATGATAAATATGGAGTTTGAGAATGCAGATCAGCATCTGGTTAAACAGGACACCTTTCTACATATAGACACAGACCATTTCTACATATTTGCTTTTATGTAATACAGTGATGAAGGAATGACTACTTAAGCCTATATCAAATATACTTTATTCGTCTCGCAGCGGGGACGTTTTGAAAAACCCGGAAATATGTTTTATATACATTTTGGTTAACTGCTTTATGTAAGGTCTGTGGTTAACATAGGCGGAAGATATGTTCATGATTGGTTCTACGACATAAAACACATCAGTAATACCCCTAGTTAATGTCTGAAGCTTCTATAGTTCATATAAACAGCCGTTGATAAAAAGTGATTAAATGAGACTACTAAACGTCATCATGATGAACATTAGCCTCCTTTAGCTTAGCGGTGGGGACATGAAGACATGTGACCATGATGTAGTTTGTTTATAGCCTAACGTTAGCTTCTTACTTCTGGAGATTGCCTTTTATATTTCAAACATCACAAAGCGGTGTTAATATGTGAAGATTATCGAGCAAAATGTGTAAGTATCATAAAAGGTTGTTTTCAAAAAAGCTTAATTTCTGCAATATTTCAAAAAGATATCCCATTGCTTTTTGCCTACGATCTTAACTTCAGGGTTGGACTACAAAAATACGCTGCACCACTTCATGACATCGTAGTAAAAGAGATAAAGTGTAAATCCTTACCCCATACAGTTTCTGTGCACGGACCAGAGCGTTGCCAAAGGTAAACATCAACATCTTGGCTCTGAACTGATCCGGACGCAGCTTACAGTTAGCATCAGCTCCCTCCAGAAAGAAAAGTGTGTGGGCATGGGGGTACGGGTAGTCATCCCTGAAGCCTGATGGGATAACAGAGAGGTCATTTTATTAGGTGACACTCCTTATGCTATACTCAGTCTCAAGGAAAACAGCTCACTAATGTTCTGTAACATGTTCCTCACCTGAGCAGTTAATCTCCTCCTTGTACACGTTCACCTTCTGCAGGTTGATGGTGGGGGAGACAGGATAGAACGTTTCCAGCACATGATCTGCCGTGTCGCTCACTTCCTGTTTCCCAGAAACCTCTGGGAGAGGATCCATGCAGGTGTGCAACAAACCATTCTGACCTCTAATCTGGAACAGGTCCTCTCCTGGTGGTTGAACATGGAATGAAAATAAAAGCTGTTGCAGAATGCATTCAGTATGTTCAGATTGATTTCCTCTGCCATGTTTGTTGGATTGTGAAAAACTACTGGCCCAATTATTAAACTTGCTGGAAGCATGAAGAGCAGGCCAATAAGACCCAATGACATGTTGTAGTGTATCTGAATTGCATGGGAATACACACATTATTTTTTATATTTTGTTTACACCGAGAGAAAGAGCATTTGGCTTGACTGCACTCTCTAAGAGCATCGATCAACTTTTTATACTTATTTACTGTCCCCAGGATTGCAAGATTGGTCCGTCTCTCTGTTGGTTTACCTTTTTGCAATTGTACTGTGCAATAATCACTTTCATGTAAAAACAGATGTTTGTAAACTTCCCAACATTTTCATTCATGTCTTCACACCTTAATATGTAACTTATGTCACTTGTTTTTTTTTTAATTGCTGCTACTTTTTAGCCATGGTGGGTTGCAGTACGTAATTATTTGTCTTCAATTTTATTATTTTACTAATGTGTGCTTTTATTTCTCTATATTTCATTAGTTTGCTTACACTTTTTGACCCGCTATGCCACTTTGCTGTAACTGAAAATGTCTCCGCTGCTGGACCTATAAAGACATTCTGATTCAGATTTGATAAAGACTGATATGTTACAACTACTTTTGGATGGTTTTCCATGGTACTTTGTACATATATACAAATGGCCCTCACAGAATGAACCACAATGACTTTAGTGATCCTCGGAGCACAACCAACTGGCCAGTGTTTCCACTTATCCTGTCAAAAATATTCCATACTCTCAAATGGTTTAAATCGTGCATTTTTTATAAACTTTAAAGCACTTTTCTTCTTCAGTGCTTGAGTTGGTGCATTGCTGCCGATTCTAAATGACGTTAAATGCTCAAGAATGTGTATTGTTTAACTGCATGCCCACTAGAATGATACGGATATACAAAAAGAAAACAGGAGACACTTTCAAAAGGATTGTTCCATACCACAAGTGGTGATCAAAACCTCCACAGCACCTTTAAGTAGAGGGCGGTTTACCTCTTTTCCATGTAGTTGCCAGTGAGCATTTCTCAGCTTGGATCCTCCGTCCAATGGCTGGGTGGCTGCTCTGCAGAGTCGCACACAGGTGGAGCAGGTTGACCATCATCGTGTTGCTAGGAGACGAACACAAACACAGTGAGAGAGAGTAGAGTGATGACCTCGTGAAAACAAGGATGGTAAAAGTACCGGTGCTTAAAAAAAATGAATGTGTACCACAGACTCTAAAGCCATCATCATTAGCAAAGGTTATCACAATGGTTCACTTACAGAGGTTCATTCAAGGGTATATCACTTCAGAATCAGAAACAGAATCAGGTCTGTTGCCAGGTAGGTTTACACAAGTTGCCTTGTTGTATATGGTGCATACATAAACACAGTGAAAGAGGATCAATCGGAAGAAAAGGACCAACAAATAAAACCATTATAAAAATCTATATAAAAACTATTATAGCATTGAAATAAAGAGAAATATGTACATGTAATATAGATATACCAACAAACTATGTACAGTTTAATATGACAAAATGTAAACAAATTAGAATACAATCAAATATGTGCAGAAATGAAAAGAGGCAGCTCTGAGTACGATGGGTACAATTCAGAGGGTTGTGCAGGATTGACAGTTTTAAAAGGTGAACCCCTGAGTTAGTGACTAACTGTTAGTTACCAACTCAGGGCCTGTGTTCACATAGCCCCTTTTTCTGAGCCCAGCAGCGTGTTTTTTCCAGAGCTCGACTTACTTGGTGAGCGCTTCGAGATGATAATATTTCAAATATTCAGAAAGAAACTGATAAAGTCACTGTAGAAAATGGACAGAAGCTTGAATTTGGCTGTGTCCTTCAGACAGGAACTATCTTCACAAAGACCTAGAGATCATGTGTTTGAGCGGATCACCCGGGTGGACTTCTATCTCCGTTTGGGATCGTTCTTCTCGCTCTACGGCTGTCAGACTGAGCGCTGAAGCTCATCCATACAAAGTGTGAGAGCAACAATCTTCTGGTTGGTGTTCAAGGTGAAGATAAATGTCATACAAATATTTAGTAGCACAAATAGATAATAAAAAGCAAGGGGGCAAAATACATTTGGATTTATGGATATAAAATGTACAAAGAATAACAGCATTATTGACTAAAAGGCTATGGATAGGTTTGTCTAAAGTAAGTCCATAAATGATGTTGTTTTGAAAAAAAGAATTGGTAAATCACAGACGGATTACACCATTTTAAATTGGGGAGTTACTGGGAATTTTAAATAATTACTTCTTAATGCAGTGTTTCCCCTACCATTGACTTGGAGGGGCGCTGCGCCCCGCCAACGGAGCCCCGCGCCCCCCCCCCCCGGAAATTCAAGGTGTTTAAAAAAAACACTTTATTTTATTTGGAACCAAATTGCAACTAATCTATATCTACTGTCACTTTTCACATTGAACATGTGCTCTTTTATTAAATAAACTAAACGCTTTCATTTTAAGTTGTGAGTTTAGTGTTTTTGACCCTAAGAAACACTGATGCACTAATCAATAACAATAATCCACAGCTCCTCTCTCTGCTCCAGGGGATTTAAAATATATATATATATATATATATATATCCCAAAATCACCCCGACACCCCCCCCCCCCCCCCCCCCCGACACACTACCTGTATCTCTCTTTGCCGGGCCGCTCCTCTGTGGTGTCCCAGAAGCGGGCGTGTTTGATGGCATTCTGCACACGTTCATCCTGATCTGGGATCTGATTGGCAGGATTCTCTGACAGTGAGAGGAGCTGAGGCGGCAGACTGGGGATCAGTTTGGTTTTGGTCAACCACAGAGCCTGAAGCACCCCTGAAACAGAGAGAGGAGGATTTCAAGAGACGTGACATTTTGAAGTATTATTACAATTATTTCAAATGTTATCAAAATGCAATTACTAGTTTTTTTTATTCTGACTACAAGAGGATGTTTTCAGAGTTTTTGTGTAATTTAGCAGTTAATTAAATGTTTTATTATCAGCGAAGCAATACAGTTCTGAAAAATGAAAGAATTCTGTATATTAATAATCCTCCAAAAAGCACTTGAACTACCCTGTATGTATGTATGTCAGTGATGTAAAGTAACTACGTACATTTACTCAAGTGCTGTACTTCAGTACAATTTTGATGGGACTTGTACTTTACTTCAGCATTTCCATTTGATGTTACTTTGTACTTCTACACAATTCACCTAAAATTCAGAGGTTAATTGTGTACTTTTACTCCACTACAAGTATGTAATACCTTTAGTTACTTCACAGATGTGGATGAATGATGTGAAATCTAACCAAGTGTTAAATCAGACTTTAGTTCCACCTGGAGTAAATCCACAAGCTACCCTGCAGTATACAAAGTCCTTCAAACTAGCTGCACCTTTACCAGCTTTGAGAACACTTTCATGATCAATCATTATAAAACATATCATATATATTATTCTGAAATGGACCAATCTGCACAATGGCTACTTCTACTGTCGCTACTTTCACTATATGTTGATGCCATTACTTTTCTACTTTTACTTGAGGAACATCTTGAATGCAGGACTTTTACTTGAGTATCATTTTGATTGCTGGACTATAACTTCTTACAGAGTATTCCTACACTCTGGTATTTCTACTTTTACTCAAGTACAAGATCAGAGTACTTCTTGCACCTCTGCTTATTTGTACACACAACAGTGTACTTCTTGTGTAATACAGTAATGAAGTGAGGATCCTACCCTCCAGGGCGCTGGTCCTCTGGTTGAACACAAAGCACGACCTGTCTTTGAACAGCGGCATCTCGTGAGCCGGGGGGGACCGGTAGTGACCCGGGTCCTTGTAGCTCCTCTCCCACAGCGGCTGGAAAGGCTTGGACAGTCCTGGCACATAGTGCATCTTCTCCCCGTAGGTGACTGCCTCTAGCCCGGGTATCTCCACTCTCTCCCGGGGTGTGCGCACAGGCCGGACCTTGGCTGTCAGACAGCGGCTGATGGAGAGGTGTCTCCGGGCCTGAAGGTGGCTGCCTCCTCCATGTGTGGACAACCGGGACAAGTCCTTCAGGAGAACGGTTTGACAGAAGAGCGGAGCCGCCGCTTTCAGACACTGAGCCGTTTCCGGAAACATATTGGCACCTAATGTAATTTCTACAGAGTTTTTAAGATGTAAGCTATAATTCTGACATAAGTCATTGCCTGTAAATGCTGCTGCAGGGCGCCGCCATGTTGGATTTTCTTCTTCTTCTGGTTTTATTTCAATGGCGGCTGGCCACCAAAGATTTGATGTATTACCGCCACCTTCTGCTCGGAGTGGATAAGATGGATGGGTGGATGAATGGAGAGTAGCCATGGATAAGAGAGTAGCCAGTGGCGGTTCTAGCTGATATGATGCGACAGTGCACCTTTTGTCGGCGCAGAACACACGTTAAATAACTTATTTACAGATTTAGGCATCTCTATAGTTAAATTTAAACTCCCAAACTGCCCACTAAAGTCTGACCTTCCTTGCCTTCTTTGATGCAGTTAAATAAAGCTTTCATTTCAGTATGCACAATGTAGTCTAGCAGGAAGGGCCCTCAGATTTTGAGATACCCCTACCCGAGGTAGAACAAATGACAACAATGATTTTTCTTATCTTTAGGGTCTCCCATTAATGAAATTGATTGTTGTCAAATTTTATTTTGGGGGAAAAAATGTTTTTTGGTTGTTCTTTAGAACTACCCCAATCCCTGAAAAAGAGACAAATTAGACCAGGCCGAATGTGGGCAAGGTGACATAAAAGCCCATAACTTGAGAATGATCACTCTTTTCCTCTTCAGATTTGCTGAGGTATGAACCAGGTGGCTGTCCTACATCACCAAATAGTCAGACAATTATTTAACTAAAAAAATACTGAATTATAGTCCTGTAAACTTAGCTTTAGTTTAGACGGGAATTGTACTTTTTGGTGATAGGAACATAGGACTCCATCACTTTTCTCTCATTTATCAGAAAAACAGAAATCCCTAAAAAATATACCATTACTGAATTGTCTAGGGTGCTATTGAACACTAACCAGTAGTTGTATGGAAATATCGGGTACAGTTCTATTGCAAATGAGATTTCTTTAGACATAGGCCTACCTCTTCTCTGAGACAGTCAAATTCCGAATGGGGGAGAAGTGGCATAATAGCCTATAAGTTAAGAATGCTCACTCTGATGGTCATTATATTTGGAGAGGGAAATACCAGGTGGCTGAACTACATCACCAAATAGTCAGAATAAGAGTAACCCAATAAAATAAAGTGTATTAGTTCTAAATTGCAAGCCTCTAAAACATAGGTGTAAATAGTACAGGTTTTATTGAAACTGGAACCTTAATTCAAAGTACAGTATACAATTCATCAAATAATTCAGTGAGAGGTCAAGTATATAGATACTAGAATATAATGTTAAATGTCAGGTTCCTCAGAAACGTTAGGGGACACATTTTGACATTCTGTACAGCAGGTGCAGAACTCCGTACAGGGAAGGCCAACAGAGAGGCACTGGCACTTTCCACTCTCTCCACACTTTGCACCTTTGCAATACAAGTGAGTAATGTCTCTCACTTCTGTAGGTGCTGGGGTTTTTGTAAATAGCACTGGTTGAATGGCCCCATCTCTGACAATTCACCCCTTGCCAACAGGACTCCATAACAAGGGTTTGGGTTCGGGCTGTGACACCATATCGCTGTCTGAAACATTGCTCTTTGTACATGTTGTTGAGATGCATCCTCTGTTGGCGGCAGATTTTCCGAGGCTGCATCTGTTGTTGATGCAATTATGAACCTCAGTTCATCCAAGTTTGTGCACATCAGTCCAATTTCCTTTTTCTTTTTTCCATATAGCAGAAGTGCAAATTCTCTTGCGACTGGCAAAGACTCTTCCAGGCTGGCAGAGAGTCCAAAATGAGCCAGATCTTTGAGCTCGCTGAGATGGGTCTTGAGTTTGGTGAATGTTGTTGTCTTTCCTATTCTGTACAAAATACTTGTTGTGCCACAGCCAGTGAGTGCATGACATGCTGGTAGACAGTTAGACGTGTAGTTGCCGCCCAGCTTCAGGACCATCTCCAACTAAACAGCCTCTTTGAGAAATTCCAGTCCGGTTTCCGTTCTTCCCACAGCACTGAAACAGCTCTGGTCAGGGTCACAAATGACCTGCTGATGGCGGCTGAACCTGGTTCCCCATCTCTCCTCATCCTCCTGGGTCTGACTGCAGCATTCGACACTGTCGGCCATAACAATATCCCATCGGACTCTCTGACTCCGCCCTGAGCTGGTTCCAGTCCTACCTGCCTGGAAGAACAGAGTACGTCTCCTTGGGAGGTGCGAGGTCCCAGACACACCCTGTCACCCGTGGTGTCCCTCAAGGGTCGGTCCTCGGGCCCACTCTGTTCACCCTGTACACTCTGCCCCTTGGCCGTGTCATCAGCCAGCATGGAATATCATTCCATTGCTACGCTGATGACACACAGCTATATATAAAGACAGACCCTATCCCACATGCATCCTCACTGTCACCATCATCATCACCGTTCCCATCAACATCCTTCAACACCTGCATTGAGGAGATAAAGGCTTGGATGCAACAAAACTTTCTGCGGCTAAATAGCTCAAACAGAAGCTATTTTAGTTGGCACACCAAACCAGGTCCAGTCATCCCCCATAATCCACATCACCTTTTCTGGCCAAAACATACCCCTCTCTGCATCAGTTACCAATCTGGGTGTAAGATTTGACAGACATCTGACCTTTGACACCGACATCAAACACCTGTGCAAAACCTCCTACTACCACCTCAGGAACATTGCAAAACTCCTGTCAGATGCTGAACAACTGGTCCATGCCTTCGTTTCCTCAAGGCTTGACTATTGTAACGCTCTCCTGATCGGGGTTGCGGTCGGATAGTTTGAAAATCAGCTCCTAAGTTCTAACCCTATCGTCTATTCCTTGACCTCTGAGTGAAACGTCACGGGGTTAAGGGATAGTGCATAGGAGAATTCAAAAGGATTTAGGAGAAGAGACTGCGGTACTTTAGAGAATCCGACTGCACTTTCACTATCCGACGTGTTTATGATGCACCAGCGGACGTCCTTTTGTGCGTCTGCTGCTGTGGGGAAACTATGGAAACTACAGTTTTCTATACAGCGGACTACAACATGGATGTTTAATAAGAACGAGGGACTACTGTAAACTCATCTAGAGACTCTGCACCGTGCTCTGATGCTGTTATTTTATGCTTTATGAACGTGGACAACAGAGAAACATATTCTTCATGACCAAAGTTGGAATTGAAATAAAAAAGGAAAGTGAAACTTATGCTCGTCACCCTCTCCCTCCGGTCCACATTAATACAAATGATCCCAATACGTATGATTGTATGAAAAGATCTTAAAATAAATACAAATGTATTTATTATAAACGTTAGTCCTTAACATCTATCACTGTGTATATCACCATTCAAACATCTTTTAAAAGTTGAACAAACCCCACACAGCTCAGTAAAGACTGTGAAATGTTGACTTTATTTGATCACATTTCTCTTTTGATTATAATACTGATGAACGTTAAAAACAAAGCACTTTGGCAACTTACCACATGCGTTTTAAAAAGCTTAATAAGCACCGTAACTTTCATGATATAATTTCTCCGTCATAATCGTTTGTTTCCGTGAACGGCCGACTGTTGTGTGACGGCAAATGCTGCGGCTGCAAGGCATTGTGGGGCAGCATTTTCTCCTCTCCTTTCGGTTAGGGAGGTCCAGTGGTTCCTAAGCTAAAGGAGTTTATAAAGGAAGTTTGAGACCTCCTTTCCTATCATCTAGAGAATTCGAACGGCACTTATCATGGCTGCCACTGAGGGACTTCCGGGTCATTTCACTCGGTTAGGAAGGTTCCTAAGCTAAATGGACTATTCGACTTCAGCCCGGGACTCCTAGCGGGAGCCTTCAGAAGCTCCAATGCATACAGAACGGTGTCACTAGGATCCTGATGAGGGTGAGAAAGTATAACCATCACACCCGTCCTTCATTCCCTCCACTGGCTTCCTGTCTCATTCAGGATTGAATACAAGATCTCACTGCTTGCCCATCAATGCATCCACGGGAACGCTCCTTCATACCTAAAAGAACTACTCACATCACAAACCTCCACACGCAACCTCCGTTCCACAACAAACCATCTGCTTCGCCCCCCCAGGACCAAACTCCGCACAATGGGGGATCGGGCTTTCTGTGCAGCTGCTCCTCACCTGTGGAATTCCCTCCCAGACCACCTGAGGACTCCACAGACCACCTGAGGACTCCACAGACCACTGACGCCTTCAAGAAAGGCCTAAAAACCTTTCCTTTAAAAAAAGCCTTTGATTCAACTTTTGTTTATTTTGTTTGTTTCTTACGCCTCCTGTAGCACTTTGGGATTGCTTTTAGCAATGCAAGGTGCTTTACAAATACAATTTATTATTATTATGTATTTTCCCATTTTCTCACATATGGTGTTGATGGGGACATATCTCTCTCTCATTCCATGGCCTGCATGCATGTACACTAGAGATGAACCAAACATGTATTTGCTTGCATAATACTGTATATGAGCAGTACTTCCACACCTGTGTCATCAGACCTCACAATGATGCGGGAATATGACTCTGCAAGATGTATGGCATGGAGCACCATCCTTGTGACTGCCTCCTCCTGATCACTGTACAGTGATGTCAAACTGCTGACTCCTG
>CALSBZ010042830.1:139136-174009 GCA_943591055.1 Gobionotothen gibberifrons | reverse complement strand
AAAATTGCTTCTCACTGTTCTCAGGTCAAATATTTATATGCGATTAAAAATGCGATTAATTTCGATTAATTAATTACAAAGCCTCTAATTAATTAGATTAATTTTTTTAATCGAGTCCCGGCCCTAATATATATACACACACACAAACTCATTTTGCAGACCCTATCCCTCCGTAGTCGTTCAAGTCGGAGGAGAAATGCCAGCGTTCTCCTCCGGTTTACAGGCACTGTGTAAATTATATATATAGAATAATTATGATGATTTTACCACTAAAATACAGCAACACATCTTTGATTCATGTTGTTTATAACTGGGATATTATAATTATTATTAACTTTGTCTGTACAAAGTAGCCTGTCCAGGAAATATGCCCAAATCAACAAGAACTGCGAGCCGGCATGCAAGACGCTCCGCTTCCGTAATGCTTCTGAAACGCGCCCGATAGGGTATGACGCAGGAGGAGGCCGGACCTAAACCGCGGCGCGGCCGGACCAAAATCGCGGCCGGACCAAAACCACGGCGCGACGCAGACGGACCCGGTGGAAACTAGGGGTGAGTCTACGTAGTTACCTAGGAGAATCTGCTGGCGCAAGACGGGGGACACGGGGGAAGGGCGATAGACTGAGGAGGCTGGCTGGATGGGTGGTGTTGCTGTGGCTAGAGTGTAGCTGGTTGCACAGGGAGGAAAAACATTTGGGTGTTGGGGAAGGGATGGAGTAGGGATGGGGGGATGGGTTAGCATGTAGCATGGCCCCTTGGGTTACTGGGTGAGGCGCTGTTGCTACGGGGTTAGCTGCTAAAGGAAGAAGGTAAGCAGAAGCTGGGTTGCTGTGGACTGCTGAAGGTAGAGAAGAAGAAGGGATGAAGGGATTAGGGATGCACGATATTGGTTTTTTGAAACCGATACCGATACCGATAACTTCCTGCTTCTCAAGACCGATACCGATACCGATAACCGATAATAATATTATATATATATATTAAATTTACCTGCTGCAAAGTGTCCCTACTGTAGGCTATTTTTATTATGTACAGCACTTTGGCTCGACCAAAAATCGCTTATAAATGTGCTATATAAATAAAACTTGATTTGATTTGATATTAAATGTACCTGTAGTTTTTGCACACCTGGTGGTAAAAAAAAGACTAGTAGTGAGCAAATGACATGAGCATTACTACTATGAACAAAACAAAGCCAAGAACAGTTTTGACTCTTCAAAGTGACCATATTTATTTTCCCAAATAAACATAATTGAGTCAATAGCCGCGTTCACACCGAGTACTTTTCACCCGTACTTTTCGCGTTTAGTTCCGTTAGTACCCCTGATGTTGCGTTCACACCAAAAAAATAACTAAGTGCCGGGAACTTTTCACCCCATTTTTAGCGCCTGCTGAGAGCAGGCACTTTCCTGTGGAAAAAAAGTACCCCAGTTCTGATTGGCTGGGCGATTGCAAACCACGGCCCGTAAAAGTCTGAAATGTTTTGTAGAGCCGCCATTGTATTATCCTCGCAATAGCATTATTAGCATTAGCATTAGCCCCGCGCAGAAACGCAGAGAGACTAACTTAAGACAACACAAAATAAAACATGGGAGCGGTGGAGATGAGGAGGTGTCGGTGTTCTGGCCGTTTACTCGGAAGGCTTCAGTAGAAGCTGCTGGGAGTCCCAGCAGATTCTACTGAAGCCAGTCCCCAACTCCGGGGACTTCCGGCCGGGGATTTTCGGCGGCAGTATACCCCGTAAGTTGTTTGCGGCCTGCCAGTAAACCCAAAGCAGAAGAAGAAGAAGTGACGTCCCCCAGGGACTTATTTCCGGTGTGAACGCTATCTGTATTTAGTGCCCTGGGGTATTAAGTGCCGCGGCACTAAGTAACGGGAACTAAGTACAGCAAAGTACTCGGTGTGAACGCGGCTTATCAGTCAATGTTTGTAGTCTTTGTCCAGCCACTGCGCCGTCAGACCTAGCATGCTAACGGGGCTAACATCACTGGTCCATATGTCCGTGGTGAAACTTATGTCCCGTATATCGTTATCGATCAGAGTATGAAGGAGTGTGGCGATCTCATTATACTTGGCTGGTAAACACTCGTCTGAAAAGTGGCGGCGGCTTGGAATGATAAACCTGGGCTCCAAATGATGAATTAGCCGACTGAATCCTTTATCTTCGACGAGGGAGAAGGGCTGGTCGTCAAGCGCCATCATTTCTATGATGAAGTTAGAGATCGTTTTAGCCCTGGGGTCGTCTCTGGCAAACTTCTTGCCTTTTTCAAAAGCCTCGTTGATAAGTAAAAGCCCCGGTGCATTTGCAGCTGTCTTTGGATTAGCCGCTAGTTTAGCAGCGCAGGCATCTTCGTACGCTTTAAACACACCATCGTAGCGATGGCGATGTTTCTGACATGACTGATCAGGTTGGAAGTATTGTAGGTCGTTGACTTTTTCCCTCCTCGTGGAACTTCTGCATTGCATTTGTTACAAATAGCAAGCGAACTGTCTACCTCCGAAACTTTAAAATAGTCCCATACCACCGACGACATGTTTGTTTACTCTCCTGGCTTCACGGCCGCACAGGCATGAGTTAGGGAGCGCTGGATTTGTGAAAAACTCCCCTCTTCCTATACCACTAATACCACAGTACTGGCAAAACGGGAGGAGCCGAGTGAAAAACAAGCGCCCCTCATCCCAATCCACCCACACCGCAGTATTTTTTTCTTTTTTTTACCCAAAAAATATATTGTATGTTATCGGTGCTATTAATACTGTTATCGGGTTTATCGGTATGACGTCATAATTCCTAATATCGGGCCGATAATTATCGGGCCGATAATTATCGTGCATCCCTAGAAGGGATGTATGTGCAGGGGGATTTTGTGAAGCCTGTGAGCACAGGGATGAGAAAGGTTGACATGAGCTGCGACATGTCAGACACAGAGAGAGCAGGTACGGAGGGCAATACGACCTGGCCCCCACCAGGGGGTGCTGGTGAGTTTGGCTGTGTCCGTGAAGGAGGACGGAGGCCTGTGACGTCACGACCCGTGGTGCGCGTGCCGTGCGGTGGTTGGCTCTGGAGCAGGAAGAGCTGTGTGTCTCGTTGTTCTTGCCGTTGTGCTGCTGTAGGCTTTGTAGAGGTTGAACAGTCTAGCCTTGTTGTCATTTCGGTGAAAGTGGAAGCCGGTTTCTTTCAGGAAACGTTGGAGTTGAATGACTGTCCACCTCCGTAGTTCGGGCTCCGTAGTTCGGGCTCCGTAGTTCGGAGACATCCGACATCTTAATTTTCTCACCGGATGAGGAGACTCACATTCAACATGTCCGCCAAGTACTCCAGAAACTCTTGGAGAATCAACTGTACTGCAAAGCTGAGAAGTGTGAGTTTCATGCCAAGACTGTCTCCTTCCTGGGTTACATCATCTCCGCAAACTATGTTCATATGGATCCAGTAAAGGTTAGTGCTGTGGAAAATTGGCCAACTCCCACAAACAGGAAACAAATCCAACCATTTTTAGGCTTTGCCAACTTCTACAGAAGGTTCATAAGAAACTTTAGCGCCATTGCGGCGCCATTACATGCACTAACCTCTTCCCATGTTGTGTTTAAGTGGAACACTGAGGCGGAGAAAGCCTTTCAAAGACTCAAGATGCTGTTCACAACCGCTCCAATCCTCACATAGAATCTGTGGTGAAGCAAGCACATGGTGAGAGCCCGGCCCCTAGTGGTTGCCCGCAAAATAGGTTGTTTGTACCTGTTTCAGTTCGCTCACAGGTAATTCACTGGGCTCACACGTCTTTGCTCACCTGTCATCCGGGGGTAAGACGTACAATCTTTGTGATAAAGCAACGTTTCTGGTGGCCGGCTATGGAGAAACAGGTGGCAGAGTATGTGGCAGCCTGCACCGTTTGTGCTAGAAACAAGACCACCAAACAAGCTCAGATGGGTCTGCTGCAGCCTCTTCCTGTTCCACACCGTCCATGGTCACACCTCTCCATGGACTTCGTCACTGGATTACCCGTGTCCGAAGGAAACACCACCGTCCTGACGGTGGTGGACCGATTCAGTAAAATGGCACATTTCATTGCATTACCCAAGCTCCCCTCTGCGAAAGAAATGGCAGAGGTCATGTTACGTGAAGTTTTCCGCATTCATGGTTTTCCCAGGGACATCGTATCGGACCGAGGCCCCCAGTTCATCTCAGGTTTTTGGAAGGAGTTCTGCCATCTCCTTGGTGCCACCGTCAGTCTGTCTTCAGGTTACCACCCGCAGTCCAATGGCCAATCAGAGCGCATCAACCAGGAGCTGGAGACCTGTTTGCGGTGCCTCATTTCCCAGAACCAGGCATCGTGGAGCAAGCACCTGGTGTGGGTCGAGTATGCTCACAACACACTGCCCACCGCCGCTACTAGACTTACTCCTTTCCAGTGTGTTTATGGTTACCAGCCACCCTTGTTCCCTGCCAATGAAGGTGAGGTCACGGTCCCGTCGGCACATACCATGGTCCGTCGGTGCCGCCGGATTTGGGCAGGTGCTCGTCGTGCTCTCCTGCGCAGTGCCAGCCAGATGAAGAAGGTAGTGGATCGGCATTGCAGACCTGCTCCATCTTATAGGCCTGGACAAAGCGTTTGGCTGACTACCAAAGACTTACCTCTTCATGTCATGTCCAGAAAGCTAGCCCCAAGGTTCGTGGGCCCTTTCCAAGTTTCTAAGGTGATTAACCCAGTGTCTGTGCGCTTACGTCTACCCAGGTCGCTCAAGGTCCATCCGACGTTTCATGTGGGCAAGGTCAAGCCTGTAAGAGAGAGTCCTCTGGTGCCCGCCTCTAAGCCCCCACCGCCTCCCCGGATGGTTGATGGTGGTCCTGTCTACACTGTTAAAAAACTGCTTGGAGTCCGTAACCGTGGTCGAGGGAAACAATTCCTCGTGGATTGGGATGGTTACGGTCCCGAAGAGAGACAATGGGTCCCTGCTAGTTTCATTGTAGATCGGAGTTTGATCACTGACTTATATCAGGATCATCCAGGAGTGTCTGGGACTTCCGGAGCAGTCCCTAGAGGGGGGAGTACTGTGGTGTCTCGTCAATTGTGTTAGTTGTGTTTGTTTTATGTCTGTCATTTCATGTTAAGTCAGGTATTTATGTCATTCCATGTCTAGTCAGGTTTCTATGTAGAGTCAGGTTTTCATGTTACTTCACGTCTTGTCTGTCTATTTTATGTCTGTCATCTCTAGTCAAGTCCCCATGTTTCATGTCATGTCTCGTTTTCCCATTTCCTGTTTTATTTTGTACTTACCTCTTGTCTTTCATTTCAGACCCTGTTACTTCCTCCCTTTGTGTGTTTTCCCGCCATCGTCAGCGTCTGCCCCGCCCCTGATTGTTTCCACCTGTTCCCACTTCCCTCATGTTTAAAAGTCCTTGTCTCCCTTTGTCTTGTGCCAGTTCGTCTTGTTTCAGTGTGCTTCATTTGTCCAGAGACCCAGCGTGATACCAGAGAGGAGAGTTACTAGAGAGGAGAGTTTTGTTTGTTTGAAATCAAGAGTTTTGTTTTTTCCTCGCAAGAGTGATTTTTTGTTAATACTTTGTTTTATATTTTCTCATTAAAATATGAGTCGTTGCATTTGAGTCCAGTATTTTTGTACCTCGTTATAACATTAACTGTCAATGCTGCAAAGTCATACCTCCACTGTATGATTCTGTCCCACATTGAACACTGTTTGACAAACTGGTCGTTTGCTTGTGCCACAAACCTGAAACCCATAGAACAGCTGTACAAGAGAGCTATCAAGGTGTTTGACAGAAAGCCTTATTCATATCACCACTGTACCATCCTTGAAAAACACAATTTCTTGAGTTTTGACAATTTTAAGTTTTTTAAAAGTATGTTTTTTTTTAAATAAATGTTTACATGGACTGGCCCCTCCTCCATAAGGGGAATTCATCCACAGAAAACACACTGGACGCTGCACTAGGTCAGAAACCAGAGGAGACTGTGAAGTCCCCCGCAGACGGACCACTTTTGGACAAAATGTCCTCTCCATTAAAGGCAGCTCATTGTGGAATAGCCTCCCAACTGAGATACGGGATTGTCCCACTTTCAATAGTTTTAAAGGACAACTTAAAGAATGGTTGAGAAACAAACAGACGTGTAATCACCACTAAATGCACTTTAACACAGGGGTATCTCCTCTTGCACTTTATGTAGCTCTTTTATCTTCTCTTGCACTTTATGCAGCTCTTTTATCTTCTCTTGCACTTTATATGTCGTAGCTGCTACATTGTACTGCCATGTGGTAAATGCTTGTATGCTGCTCATGCTCTTTCTGCATGTCATGTATTTATGCTATGTATAAATGTCATGTTCTTGTATGTTGTATGTGAGGGGACTATGGATGGAAGCATTGTTTTGTTTTAAAGTGTTCATCGATGTGCACTGTCCCGGTTCAAATAAACGATTAAATGAAAATGAAAATATTATATACAGTATATGTAGCATTTACTCCCACATGATTTATACCTACTTTGAGAAACTCTGTTTGCTGTCTCTGCATTGGGATTTGTTATTAATGTTATGCAGTATGGTCACACACCATTATACAATGACAAACATACAAATAATTGATCATTTGATCCCCTATTACCATCAAGTTTATTTATACCAAAAAGAAACAAAACCACTCAGATGTGAAGAGTGAATTGAAAACAATTTCCATGTTTGATTGATTAATGTAATGTAACACAAATAAAGCCAAACAAAAACATTAACAATCTCCAGGGAAGCACGAAGATCAACTCTATAGAGGCATCCAGAAATGTTTCATTTGAGGACAGAAGCAATGCAGGAATTAAAATATGGAATAATGTTTTAAAAACAAATCTCAGCTGTGGGGAGAGATCTTCTTCTTCTTCTTCTCATGCTCTCTTGTATTTCACAGCGAGGCAGGCCAAACTGAAGAGGAGGAGGGCAGCTTTCCCCAGCAGGATCCAATACCACAGCTGACCCTGCAGAGCTGCATGGACAGAGGATGCATATTTTAATTTCATAAAATATCTCAGAGGCAACATATTACACAGAGATGAAGAGAGGCAGGGTTTGAGGAAGGAGTCAAATAGGACAAAAGACACAAACAAGTGAAATTAGAAGAGACAGTATATGGGAATAATTAACCCAGTCTAGTCTCATCAGCCCCCATAACATATGGGCCATTTGTATCTGTTTATAGTCCTCATATGTTCACATTTATATATAATTACAATATAGTGAATGTATTGTACTCCACAATATTGATTTCGAATTAGGTGTTGTGTAAATCATAGTTGTCCTGTTCCTGCAGCTTACTTGAACCATATTGTCTATTGTGCTATCTTATGTATTTTTTTTATTTGTATTATATGTTAAGTATATTGTATGTCGCATTGTTGGAAGAGCCTGAGACTCAAGATTTGAATAGCTAAAACCTCACTATAGCTGTGCATATGACCAATAAAGCCTTTGAATGATTTTAATTCCTTCAATCAATTCACACTCTCAGCAGTGGATGGTGCCCCAAAGCAGTGCCATCAAAAGCGTGGGATACATTTAAAACTGGGAAAATAACTACTTCACATGTCCTGATTTATTCCTAAACTGCAATGACACTGAGGCTCATGCATTGGTGGTTTGACCACATTCTCAGACAACACAACAGGAAGGAACTTCAGTTTCTGTGATTTCCATCATGTTCTTGCAGACACTGTTGCCTTTCAAACTGCTTTGAACACAAATGAGTTCTCTCTGGAGGATCTCTCTGTTTTAAGTCACTTTAAAGTCACTTTAGGACCATCTGTTACCCAACATTTGTACCCACATTTTTTAGAAAGAAATGTGTATTTTGATGTTGCCTCTAGAATCTGCAAATTGACAGTCTGGTTTGGTTTTATACACATCACTGACACTGCTCTGGTCAAAGGTCAAAGTCAGCATTGGCTTACTGTTTGCTACTATCAGAGAGCTGTAGAAATTAGGCCCAAAACACAGAAATGTGTTAGAATTTCCACTTCCGGTTCCCTCATTTCAAAGTCAATACAAGCATTGAAGTATATAAGTATTATAAACATGTGTTTGCCACAGATCATATTTACTGCAATTTCCCAAAAAGCAATATAATATCCCATTGCTTTTTGTGGAGGGAGCCCTTGATATGCTACACTTCCAGGTCGGCCTCCATAAATACGTCTTCACTGCACCACTCTGTAGAGGCCTGTATCCATTCTAATGTTCCTTGACTGCTAACCCTTGACACAGTGCAGCATTCTGGATCTTTTTCTGGTCCAATGGGCCAGAGACGTCCAAAGCCTGCAACTTGTACAAAACACTGCCAGGTTTTTAACAGAAGTTACTATATCATATCAATCCTTGCTGCCCTTCACTTGTTACCTACATATGTTTAACATGTTCGTTTTTACTACTCTTTGTTAAAGCCTTGCATGCCTAAAATCTCTGTGAGCTGAACACTGCTGAGGTCCTCTGGCAGGGCCGTACTGATTGTTCCAAAATCTTAACTTTCATCGGGGGGGACAGCATTTACTTTCCCGGCAGCTCAGGCAGGCTGACATTGTTTCCTCTTTTAAATCTCTAAAACTATTTTATTTTATTGCGTTTCTTACTCCAGGCACGGGATGAACTCCTGACAGGCATAGGAAATTCAAATATGGATGTATTTATTATTTGGCTGTGGTTGAGATATGGAATATGATATTAGATGGACATTAGATGTTATAAGTGTTGAGAGAATCCATAACTCTTAAACAGAGTCCCGACACACAGTGCACTCTCACCTGTGGCCCTGCTGTGCTGCTGGCTGCTGTCACAGCGGGGGGGGCTGGAAGGGGCCGGGCTGGATGTTGTCAGGTTATCTGGAGAGGGGGCGGTTCATCATTCAATAGGCTATACAGCTACAAAGTGTTTAATATTATTAAATACATAAGTCATAAGTCCTAATATTTTAACAAAACAACAATGTTGCTATGTCAAACATCATTATTTCAGTTCATTATAAACGTATGATATATTCCTAACGATCACCTTTCAGTTGAAACGGTCATTTTAAAGCAAGTCACCTAACCTGCTATCTGGATGGAGACCTTGGGGCTGATGGTGTACGGTGGCAGGGTCTTGCAGAAGTAATCCCCGCTGTGGGCCGGGGTGGCAGAGCGGACCCTCAGAACCAGGATCACATCAGGGAGGGCGGAGCTTATGTTGACAAGAGGCATGCTCTCCTGTGAGACAAAACAGATGTTACTGTAGTGGTGCACTTTAGCACCAGACCTGGATGTTTTTTTAACATCAAGTAGTTTCAGGGTTCTGTCCTCTGTGGGGGAGGGGTCGTTGTGTTGGAGGGGTCTGATAACCACAGCTCACAAAGGCTAGTGTGTACTAACACAGTGTGTACTGTAGCAAGGTAAGAAACTAAAGCACTTCAGACTGTATGAACCTTTCCTCTGATGCTATTTTAGATGGAGGTACACATTGTTAAAAGTGCTCATATTCTTGCTGACGTTTGTGTTGAAAAGCATATGATTTCAGGTGTTCATGCCGTGTTGATCAGGGATTGGATCTGACGAGGTCAAATACCATCATGCATGAACACAACGTGCACTTCATTGGATTAAGGAAGTACTACATTGTATTTGATTAATTTGATGTGCTTGCATGATTTTCGCAATTTATCCTCATCATTGACTGTAAAACTGTTCTCGACTAAATATTATAAGTCAGCTAAGACTTTCTTAAAAAAATTAAATAAGGTAATCCTTTGAACAGATCTGTAAAACAGAGGTTCTTCACAAAGAAGTGTGCGAAATCAACAGTTTCAATGTTTTATTTACTAGACCTGTGCTGCACAAGTTTCTTGTAAAAAAGTAATTTAGCATGAAAAATGTTTTTACAATTCCATTAAAGAAATCTTTGACTAAAACCAAACCAACTAAATATTGTATTGAGAGAGGGCAGACTAGTTGAATGCACATATTATAAGTTGCTTTGGACAAAATACAATAAAAATGTAACGATACCAAAACCATCAACATCGTCCTTTACAACAGGAGAGCTTATATTGTTGCAACATTTAAAAGTGTGTTGCATAATCAAAGGTACACTTAATTCATGCCATATTAAATGTCAAGGTCAGAAAACCTCTGCAGAGATGGTATCTCCCTCCTGGGGGGCGCTCCTCCACAGCTGGGCCACATGGTGGGCCCTCAGGCAGGAGAACTCACAGCTCAGGTTGAAGCCCTCTCCAGAGGACAGAAGCCGATCATCTCCGGAAATAATCACAGCTCTGCTGCAGCCACCTAGAGACGTGACAGAACTCAGACATGAGCACAACATATTCCTTTGTTCAAAATAGTGCACATAAAGACCAAATAAAAGAGTAGACTAAGATGATAAATAAAGAGGCAAGCACACGTTAATAAAATACAAATCTAATAAGTAGATATACAAGGTAGAAACGGTTACTACCAGCATTATAAAAGTGAGTGAACATTTAACATGAATGAAGTAGCAGATCAACAGTAAATAGTATTGCACAGCGTTATTTTACAACAATGATGTAACAAATGATTAAGTATAGTCCATACAGTTACATATCAATGGGAAGATTGAGAGAAAATATAATACGTTTGCATATACGTAATGAAAGTCGTGTACACGAGGATATTGTTGGGGAAATATTTTCCAAGGCCCATAACTTTGACCCAGTTTATCAGTTCATAGTGTCCTGAGACTCCTGACTGAGCACAGGCACCTGTAACCCTGGCTGCTGTGCTCTCAGTGTTCTGTCTCCCAGTTCCTGCCTGTTGGCGTCAGCTGGTAGAGGTGTTATCATTCTATCTTGTTATGCACAATGTTGATTATTCTGTCTGAACTAGCTAAATACATGAGTTCTTCAGAATTGACGTGGCAACTCTACCGTGAAGTCAGAACCTCTGGCTCTTTGACTTGTTTTGTGAATTCTCCGGCCGAAGCTCCTAAATAAACCGTCAGTGTTTGCCATCAAAGCTCCTGCTCTCCCCGTGTCTCCTTTGAGTCGGTGACTCCTCCTCCTTGCTACACAGAAGTTTCCCTTACAGATATCATATTAAGAAAACATTCTGAAATATACTGCATGTGCAATGCATTTTGGGTCAGAGAGTTCTCCGGCACACGTACCCTTTTCTTACAAGGCTTTTTACATAAATAGTGTATCATCGTTTTGCACACATAGTGATCATTACTGTGGTTGTACAGCAAATAAAAAGGCCCCCACCAGCAAAAATCGATCGATGACTGATCTTTACTAATTCTTACTAAATCTAATGCAGACAGATAGACTCACATTTTCTAGTTACACTACCACTGATAATAATATGAATAATCCCTGCTCCATAGTTTCTTTATTGAACCAACTTTCACTCTGTTTTCTCCCCTTCAGTAACCCTGAACAATTTGATTTGTACTCAGTCATTGCATTTACATTTGAATGTATTCTTAAACCCTACAAATTGCACACATGAATTATATATGTATGATTTTTTTTCTACTTTGGTTTAGTATCATTTTTATAAAATGTCCCAACTTGGGATCAATAAGGGACATCTGATCTTATCTTATAATGTGATTTGATTTACAAAGGCTTAACCTTACCTTCAGCAGGACTCAGCAGACTCACCAGCAGAAGCAACATGTGTGATAGTCTTCTCATCGTCTCTGTGATCTGTCACTGTGTGAGCACGGCTCTGGATTCACTGTCAGCTATATCTCACACTTACATGAACATACAGTAGAACACTGACAGAAGCTTCTGACGTAGATCTCAGATAGGATGTGCAGCTGATGAAGGCTGTGACAGCCACGACTAATGCTGACCATCACTATAAACCTCCATATATGGTCAATATAACTGTTCAAAAATCCCCACATTATAAAAAACGTTATCGCTGATGTTACCACAATGACAGGAAGTCTATAACTGTTATCTATTCAATCAAAAAGACAAATGACACCTTGTAACAGGGTAGGTGTAACAGTGTATTTATATGTAGTTCATAACGTTTATAGTAGTTTTATTGTACTTTTAATGTCCATGGTAAACCCAGCCAATAACATTAAAGTAGCATATTATGAGTTTAAAATAAGTCAAATCAGCTATATGACATGACCTTTTTTAACATGTACAATGTTGCTCATTTGGCTTCTGACAATGCAGTCCATAAACGGAGACATATTTGACACATTTAAAATGAAAGATTTAACAAGAACGATAAAGCTTGAATAGTAGTTTAAACACTATTCACAATATTAACAATTAATTGGGGCTGCCAGACAATCCTTCTTTGCTCAGCTGACCGAACCTTTTTATATGATTTGTAAGAGCAATTTGATTGAACATGAGTTTATTAAGAGAATATGTAAGGTGAGCACTAGATTTAGCATCCTTTATAAGATAGGATCACAAGGGTAATGCAGGACATGTTTAAAAGGGTATTTCAGTATTCAGTGGTGCAAATTCCTTCAAAAAGGTGCAGTTATTCAAAGTACAGACAACCAGGACAACTGTTAAAGATCTAGAACCAAATATTACATATGCGGGTAAATAAAATAAAATGCTGATATACAAAGGTAATACCACATCATATGACTTTCTAGATTGGATACATATATTTAGAAATACCAGAAAAGAGTATGAAAAAAATGCTGGTGAAAAGCAAAACATCTCTCCACAAATCAAAGTGTGCGTGACCCCCTCTCACGTAGGCTACACTCACGCACACAGATTTTCTGTTGGTATTCTTCAAAGCAGTTTACGCTCGCCTCCTCCGTTTACTAACGCACTTATCCTCTTCTACGCAAATTGCGTTACGGTCACTAGCGAGGCTTTTCAGCTGGTTAGCCAAACATCCACAGAAAAAGAGATGAGCAGGAAAACGACACGAAGGAAATAAGAATATTTATCCCGAAGTAGACGAATAGCAACAGAAAGAACGTCGGTTTAGGTACGTGTTGTCGTTCTTTGAACTTTTTACATATTGGTTTGTTGAATTAGCTAGCTATGTTTATGAATGACTGTATGTATGGGCAGAAATTCAGCGTTAGCCACCACTGGCTAGTTAGCTAGCTGGCTAACATGTTAGCTTCTACCAGGCTACGTCTTGTTACGACCACAGAGGCTAGTAAAAGCTAACGTTAGCTGGGTAGAGAGCTGTTGATGTGGTCCGTTTTCACTGCTGCTCGTTACTATTGTCGTTGTTGTATTTTCTGACATTACTTCCCTCAATGTGCTACTGCATTCTCTCTACTTTGCTATTTCCAATTGGTTTCAATGAAGCTAACGTTGACAAGCTACACCAAGGCCAAACACTCACACACAAACTCCTGTGGCCTAAACCTAACTTCCTGCGTTGCCTGGGTCGGTGAATATGTTGACGTGCAATAACACTATAATATTATAACTTCCAAAATAATCTTCCAGTTTTCATCGGGTATTGAACCCCGGGGTATGGTTAGTAGATTGAACAGTTACTGTTCCACATATGTTGGAATCTGCTGCAGTCGTTCCAGCTAACATTAGCTCCATTAGCAAACTCTGAAACAGCTCACCCCCCTAACAGCTTTCTGGGCTAAATTCAGAAATAGTGGCAGATACCACGATTTTGAACAGAACTGTGTTCTACGGTATATCAGTTAGGCCTCTGAATATTCACAGGTACCTAAATCCATTAATGGAGACCAGTAAGAGGGGGTGCAGCTAAGTTGATCGTTGGAGTGTGGGTGGTGAGACAAGGCCATGTTGGTACAGCTTGATATAAACCGTATTTCCCGAAAATGTAAGTCGGAACGTTGAAGTGGCTGCGGAGAAAAGCTTGCAATGAAGAGATTGACTAGTAGGATCAAGCCTGTCCGTCCATTGGGGCCACCAGTACCACATGCTCTCCTTATCTAGTCATACGGTTAGGTGTTTTTGATACGCAAATGCAAACCTTCTGTAGGAATATACATTTGAAATGTTGTTATACCAAACCTAACGACGATTATTGGAGGAGACTTGCAAAGTAGAGAGAGCCGTAAATATAGTACATTTGTTACCTTTTTAGAGTACAAAAAATAGAGTAACTTGTAATGTATTGGAAAGACACCATACAGTTCCTTTATTGCACCTGGAATGTAGCATACATTTAGTGGAATCTTAAATACACTGCATGTAGGAAGCTTTTGCGTGTATACATCCCCATGCTAATATATGTTCCCCTAATAAGCATGTATTGATATATTTGCATTGTCAGCAGATTGCCTTTGTAAATACAGCAAGTAAATTGTGTATAACGTGGCTGATACAGAGGCTCTGGGCAGATCTAAGAAACAGTTCGTCTGCATCACATTTGTGTTCTTTTGGAAAAAGAGTTCAATCTGGTGTGGCGGTGATTGAGGTCAGGTTTGTAGCCTGTGGCTTGCTGTGTAGAGGATACTATTGGATGTGAGGATGAATGCAGGTTAGTGGGTCTACTTCATTATCACTACCTATATTGCTTTTTATATTTTCAACAAAAAATCAAGTTTATTTGCCAGTAAGGGTTTCCGAGGATTCTTTGTAAGGCCTTTTTCCCCGTGCACCCTCAAATAATATTTGAACATATAATCCGTTGTTATGCAGGTATAAGTAGTACTGGGGTCAAAGCACATTTTAAATATGGTAAAGGTATTTCATATGTACCTAGCATAAATAGGTTGATACTAACCTATTTTGAAGATATTTTCCAGTTAGGGGCATGATTTGATTTTAGTAGAGAATTGACTAAAGAAAGTGGAACTATTTGTTATCCTAGGATTTGTTAAAAGACATAAATAGCATACATAGGCAAAAGCAAAGGGACTAAAAGGAGCAGAGTTTTTACAGCAAGTTAATGTTTACCAAACATAACTAGCTCAAAGCAATGTTCAAGAAAAGGCCACTCTTCTAGATTCTGTTCATGCCAGAGATGCCATCTTTTCTTTGAGCTGAGCCAAAGACTGTGGGAGTGATGTTGCCTCTTGCTTTGCGCAGGCCTAACCCTTCTCATATATGGCCTATACAGTATCATTGATTTGTGCTGTCAGTAGCTCAATCTGCCAGTGGCCTCTGTGGGAGGTGTGTTTGATCTGCTACAGCGGATATAATTACAGGTTCTTACTACAGTCACTGCAGATACATTTGAATATGAATTGGGACTTTAGCAGATCTCACTAACTTGTTTGCTTAGTTTTGAGCAACTTCATTTCCTCAATGTGTAAACCTGGGCTGAGAATGTTCCCACAGAAACGACTTAGTCAAGTTCACAGGCAAAGAGTCGACGCAGGCAGCTGCTCTGTAGTTAAAGTTGTTGTCACACATGAGAGATCCTTCTGAATCACAATGTTCATCAGAATCAAGTTTATTGCCAGCTACGTTTACACATACAAGGAATTTGCTCCAAAATATAACAAATATACAAATAAAATATATATTAAAAAACACGATTTGAAAAAATAATAGAGAAAAATATTAACACATTTAAATATACTAAATAAAGTACAAACTTAATACAATGAATATATGACAAACTGCAGTGTGTTATATTTAGTTAATACAATGCTATTGGCATTTTTTAACATGCATTCAGCTGCTGTTATTGGCTACAATATCCTGTGGGGGTCGCCTGTAGTTAGAGGGGTTTGATGACATCAGAATGTCAATATCTGACTAGACTGTTATAGTTGTTTTTAATGTACCACAGTGATACATTATGACTGTTCTGTTGTCATTTCAAGTGCCTGTTTTACATAACGAAGTTCTATTGATTGTTGTGAACATGTCTATATGTAGTCTTTGCAGAAATGTAGCAAACACAATAAAGAAAAACCCATATAAGAAGTGGGTCACTTTGCTGGTGTTTAGAGTTCACATGTCGCCCTCACAGCGGATCAGCGGTCATGTTTTTCCTGTTAATGACATCAGAGGAGATCCGTCCACATACAATGCATTGTCCACTGTCACAGACATTTCCTCCTCCTCCTCCTCCTCCTCCTCCTCACTGCTTCTCTTCCCCTCCATGTTATTATCGTGACTAAAGAAATGGCCCTGATCCCCTTGGTAGTAACTGTTGTTCTGTTGTTGACAGTCAAATACAGAACAACCTAAACTTACATACATCAGTGTGGCATGAAGGCTGTGACGTTTGTAGGAGCAGTACCTCCATAGAAAGAATAACACAAACCTCTTTTATGGAGCGTTTGGTTGTGAGTATAAGTATAAGTGACTATATATCTGTGTATCTTCAATTAAATGTGTTGTTAAGCCAATTTTTTGGTGGTATAAAACTAGAATAACAAAATATTTACAAATGTAATTTAGAACTGATTGTCTTCGCTATTCACTCAGAGCCAACAAATTGACTTGCAGCAAAGAACATTGATATTTTTTGGTAAATTGTATGGAACAATGATTATTTTCATCTTCTAACTGCATAGTTAGATCCTAATGAATACATGAAGAATTTGAGCCCATAGTACACACAAGGACATTCAGAATTTGCATTGAACCCATCCTACTATGAGGAGCAGTGAGTTATATTATATTATTATATATCCAGCGCCCAGGGAGCAGTGTGGGAGGCTGGTGTACTCAAGGGCCCCTCGGCAGTGCCAGGGAGGCCAACACTCCGTACTTGGTCTGTTGGACTGGACTCTAACCAAATTCATATACTACTAGCACCTCATAAAAACATACATTGTTATTTACTGGCTTTACGTAGCATGGCAAGAAACTGAAGTGCAGAGGGAGACTGAGAGGAGAGGAGGAAGGAACGGGAGAAGCCAGGATGAGTGTTATTATTAGAAGAGGAAATCAGAAACACTAGAGAACATGTCTTGTCCTTCAGGACAAAGATCTGGCCTGGTTTTCTGTTAGAGAGGACACATGCTGTCACTTCTGCTATAAAGGTTTTTACATATCAATCTAATCCTACCAATACCACTAAATAGATTTTTGTCTGGGTGTCTTTATGAGGTTTTGACATTTCAAATGGTTTTAAAATCGTTATTTTGTTCACCTCTTACAACCTATATTCTTATGTTGTTTTTGTTAGCACCTCCAAAGCAAATTCCGTGTATGTGTAAACGTACCTGGCAATACTTTTGACTCTGATTCTGATCAAATCATTTCTTATCTTTTTGTCTGTATTTCTTCCAGGTGGTGCTTTAAAACTTCTCATCACTCAGCAGCGGTCCTCACTCCTAGGGCCCAAAGCTTCAGCCGGTGTTCCATAGGACCAAGCCTTGTGACAGACCTCTGTGCCACAGAAGACACGTACAGAGATCCAGCATTTACAGGAGCACAAGCTGAAGAGCAACTAACCAAGCCCTATGGCAATAAATCACACGCCTAAAGTATCTAGCGGTAACGGAAAGTCCGATGTAAATAGTTTTTGATCAACGCAACACATTCCTGCTGTCAAAGTGTGCCCCGGGGCTGAGTGAGAGGCAGTTGTCATGGTGGACTGGTTTGTCTAAAGCCTCAAGCTAGCAGAGCTTCCAAGTTTCATATAGCATGTTAGCATATGGATAGCAACGTACGGTGACTGACCAGGCTATTACCTCTTCCCCTCCATCACCATCTCTGGCCCCTGCAAGGGGGTTTAAAACGAGTTGCTAGTGGTACCCCCTTACCCCATCATCTTGTTCACCTCTTTCATTAAGTCATCTAAACACCCCACCCAGCAATCATCAGCTTTTGCTTTTTACACTTTCACCAGCCCATCTTTTTCATAGTACTAAGCACTCTTTTGCTCTGCTTAACTTCATACTTTAAGAATTCACCTCACATCTATCCCAGTTCATCTTAAACATTTGTTCCCACGTTTTGTCCCAGTGTAGGAAATCCTAACATTTGACTGTCGAGCTGCTAGGCAGTCGTTTTGGTAGTTGTTGTGGTTGCATGGAATCGGCTTAACCGTGGAGAGGCCAGGCTACCACAAACTGATGGACTTTGACAAGCGAGGAGTGGGGGGAGGAGGAGGTGGAGGAGGAGGAGGTGGTGGAGGAGGTGGAGGAGGAGGTGGAGCGAAGGGGGAGGCAGAGGAGGGGAAGAGGATGCCCGGGAAGACAGGGAGTCGATCGGGGCACGGAAGCCGGGGCACCAGCTCCAACTCCGGGGTTCTGATGGTCGGACCAAATTTCCGGGTCGGGAAGAAGATCGGCTGTGGGAACTTTGGAGAGCTGCGACTTGGGAAGAACCTGTACACCAACGAATACGTGGCTATCAAACTGGTACAAATAAGTTCTCCAAATACAGAGGTGGAAGAAGTACTCAGATCTTGCTCTTGAGTAAAAATAGAAATACCATAGTGTAGTTAAACTCAGTTTTAAGTTCTGCATTCAAAATGCCACTCAAGTAAAAGTACAAAAGTATTGGCATCTAAATATACTTAATGTAACAAAAGTAAAAGTACTTATCATGCAGATCGGCCCATTTCAGAATAAGATAAGTCATATCTTACGGTGTTACGGAAATACAATAAACACAGCAGCATAATAATACATCCCATCTTTGATGTTTTCTTTATAATCATGGATGTTTTTTACCAAGCCTGTAAAGCTGGCATTTAATTATTCTTTTTTTTACTGCTGAGTGGCCTTTGACATTTGCTCCGGGTGCAACTATAGCCTTATTTAAGTGTTGATTTATATTTTGTATTATGTCGTGGAATAAAAGTACACAAATGACCTCTCCATTTTTTTTAAGCATAAAATGGAAATACTCAAGTAAATAATAACTAAGTACAGTACTTGTGTAAATGTACTTAGTTACTTTGCACCACTGACCTTATATAGTGTATAGCTTTGTAGGACAGCACACTTTATTAGTGTAAGTAAGAAGGAGCATTATTCTTCCATATTTCATATGAAGCTGTTTCACGTTGGACTTAACCATCTTACACTTGCAACAATTGGGATCCTCAGTATGACAGCAGTGTCAGACAAATGTATATTATGAAATGGGTTTTATTTGTTTACTACTACCTCTGTTGTGTGACTATTGTTATTGAGACATCATCCTCCTTTTGTAGGAGCCCATCAAGTCCCGGGCGCCACAGCTTCACCTAGAATATCGCTTCTACAAACAGCTGGGGAGTTCAGGTAAGGCTTTCACTAAGTCTTCTACTGGGACAATCGGCAGAGTCTTAATGAAAGGATTTCCATGTGACTAACATTCATAAGAATAAGGAGTTTTGTTCGTGTCATAAACACAAATATGAATTAGTAAATTAGCCTTTTCAAGTTCTCCTTTTTATCATGATTTCTGAAAGAGAAGTCTCATATTAGTCAAACAATTCTGCTGATTTGACCATATGTTTGGCCCATTTGGAATACCTGATTGATTTTGCACTGATCTTATATCTTGCTACACTAGGGAGGGTGTAGGTGTTTTGGACATATCTTCACATGTTGATGCTCTCCCTCTATTGTGCCGATGTCCAGGGGCCTGTACTACGAAGCCGGTTCAACCTAACCTGGATATGTTTGAGTTAGCCGGTTGGCCTAATCCAAAACATACGCGCTCTCGCTAAACGGTACTACGACGCGGGTTATCAAGTGGATCGCTCAAGCCAGCCGTGCCCCATCTAGTTAGGTGCGCGTTCACATGAGAGGGGTGGTATTTGGAGCATTCGAACAAACATGGAGAAGTGTACTGACAGCGCAGCGCGTCATACTTCCTTGAATGAAAAGTCAACTATATAATTAGACAAATATGAAGATGTTAAACTTTAAACATCCATGACTTAAACACTTTATCCAGGATCAAAGCCACATAGCTGCACCTGCAAGGTGAATACAGCTGGTAACAGAAAAAGTGTTTGAATGCGTACATTAACAGGTTTATGATATCACTGCCCCGTCTAAGACACCATCTGACTTTAATTACATTTGACTCGAGTGTTTAGCCAACTTAATGTGTTGCTTAAAATAATACTTCTGCATACAGTATGTGACACTGTGAGTGTTGCACGGCCAGATACGGCTCAGCTGACTCGGATAAGGAGATATATGATACATTATGATGTGATATGATGTGATATGAATGATAATGGGACACATTGACGTCTGCACTCAGTGCCGCGGACTGTACGTAATGTTACTTTGATCCGGTTACTTATGTTGTGGTAGATATTTAAGTAAGCTTTCTTAACGCTAATGTTATAATAGTCAGATTGCTCTGAAGATGGGAGGTGATATTCTATTAATGTTCACGTTCACACAGTCTGTGATTTTTGCCGGCCGTCTTTCCTGCAACGGCAGTTTTTCTGTATTTCCTTTCTCCTGTAATGTGACTTGATCGCTTTAAACTCTGCACACTGAGCTCTGGTCAGCAGGCGGTGCTTTCACTGAGTTGATCTCTTATCTGCAACCTAACCTGCTCCGGAGCAGTGGGGTATACTACGAATCTAGTTCAACCTATCCTAGATATGTTTTGAGTTATCCGGTTGACTTAATCCAAAACAAAGCCGCTCTCGCTAAACTGTCCTACAACGCTGGCTATCAACTCGTTTGCTCAAGCCAGCCGTGTCCTAGATAGGTGCGTGTTCACATAAAAGAGGCGGTATCTGGAGCATTCGACCAATCACAAACATGGAGAAGCGTACTGACAGCGCAGCGTCATACTTCCTGAATGAAAAGTCAACTATAATATTAGTCAAATATGAAGACGTTAAACTTTAAACATCCATGACTTAAACACTTTATCCAGGATAAAAGCCACATAGCTGCACCTGCAAGGTGAATACAGCTGGTAACAGAAAGAGTGTTTGAATGCGTACATTAACAGGTTTATGATATGCCCCGTCTAAGACACCATCTGACTTTAATTACATTTGACTCGAGTGTTTCGTCAACTTAATGTGTTGCTTAAAATAATACTTCTGCATATAGTATGTGACACTGAGTGTTGCACGGCCAAATAAGCTGACTCAGATAAGGAAATATATGATACATTATGATGTGATACACTCACAGTACCGCGGACTGTAGGCTACGTAATGTTATAAAAATGCGATTCGCCATTAAAGCAAAGAAGAAGAACTCCGCACAGTTGATCTCTTATCTGGAACATATCCTGCTTCGGAGCACAGACTAGGTTCCAGGATAAGTCACCATGGAGATCTAGCTCGCTAAAAAGTGAACCAGCTTCGTAGTACCGGAAATCCCAGAAGTTATCTTGCTCAACGAAAATCCTGCTTCGTAGTATACCCCCCTGGTTAGCTGCTCAGCATAAGTTACCATGGAGATCTAGCCCAGTAAGAAGAAAACCAGCGTCGTAGGACCGGAAACCCAGAGTTAGCTCGCTAAGCGAAAATCCGGCTTCGTAGTACAGGCCTCTGATCAACTAGTATGAGTTGTTAGTGAAGCAACAATCCACAACAACAACAACAACAACAGACGAGACCCCTTGATTAATTGGAACACGGGAACAGACCAGAAGGATTGCCACTGGATACTGTCTCTGCAGTGCAAACTTAACCACTTGTGCCCTTCATAAAGAGTATACAGATTTCATTTCACTGCGTTATATCAAAAATATAATTTCCATTTGTGTTTACCCAAAAATATTGTAATAACTAGATGGTATTAAAACAACAAAATCGCTGGTGGTGCAATAAGATCACAAGCACAAGATTCAATCTTGATGGTTTCTGCGACATCGGAAATCACTACTTTATTTTGTCCCACAGCGTTAGAGCAGCAAAGGTACATTGCAGATAAAAGGCGAATGTAGAAAATGTAGACTGAGAGAGAATTACGATTTAAATAAGTCGTGTTTAAAAACAGAAACGGCCAAAACACACAGAATTGAGTTAAGACAACATACTCAGAGCCTGCAACTTAGCTTTTATTCACAGTAGGTCACTGGATAACCACTTCTTCAATGTAGCCTAGGTCACATGCACACGGCTAAAATAATGCAGACATATCTCTGTTAAAAGATATTCATATCATTAACTTGCTGTTGAATGAAGTATTGTATTGTATTGTGAGCGGAGTCAACTCACCCAGCCATGGTGGCTTTTAGGTGGATATTTCTCGAGTTCATGATTTATTGTCATTCTAGAGACAGGGTTGCACAAGCTGTAGCCCCAGTTTCTACACAAGAAAAAGATAAACAATTGATGATGGTCTAGTGGAGTCCTACAGCCTGAGGAGAGAGCCTGCTCTGGGCGGGTCTGACAGCAGATGCTTCAGTATGGCCTGCCAGACGGAAGCTAACTGCACCGTGTTGATTTCTCAATGTGTCCAACTCCTGTTCTGACTGTCCTTTCTCTGTGTGTTCATCCAGAGGGTGTGCCCCAGGTATTTTACTTTGGACCGTGTGGTAAATACAACGCTATGGTTCTGGAGCTGCTGGGACCCAGCCTAGAAGATCTGTTTGACCTCTGTGACCGGACCTTCTCTCTGAAAACTGTCCTCATGATAGCTATACAGCTGGTAAAACCGATTTATTTAGATTTTGATCTCTAAACACAGAATTCCTTTATTCGTCCCACAGAGGGGAAATGTACATTGTTGCAGCAAATGTATGGATAAAGATGTAAAAACACAATTAGATATAAATCATGCTCATGATGTTTTTAATAAAATGATTACAATTTACAGAAATATACATTCAGGTAGACAAGTAAGTAAAAGCAGTATATATAGAATAAATGTAACAATGTAGCATGAAGTGTGGTAGCAGGTCGATTACAGCAGTGAGATTCTCCAGTAATGGATGGACTAACTGCACAACAGTGGTGACATAGTCATTGTTCTTTTGGTTTTATTCTTGGATTACTTATTTTAGCCTTTTGTGCTCTGTTCTTTTCCCTTTAGATCACCCGCATGGAGTTTGTCCACACCAGAAGCTTGATCTATCGGGACGTAAAGCCTGAGAACTTCCTGGTGGGCCGACCGGGCTCCAAACGGCAACACACCATCCACATCATAGACTTCGGCCTGGCCAAGGAATACATAGACCCAGAGACGAAGAAACACATCCCATACAGAGAGCACAAGAGTCTGACTGGAACGGCTAGATACATGAGCATCAATACACATCTGGGGAAAGGTAAGCATTACATTACATTTAGCTGATGCTTTTATCCAAAGCCACTTACAATAAGTGCATTCGACCAAGCATGTGATCATTAGCAGCGCGCTAATGATACCTATGTACCATATCAACCATAGATGTCTAGGCATGTGTATGTAAGCAAAATACGTTTAATTTGTGCTTCGATAATTATTAATACATTCAATAATTAGGAGAGGATTCTGCAGAATTTTGTACAAATATTGTAGAAACACAACAAAATCACACAATTGTGATATGATATAAGTGTCTTCTACCTGAGAACATCTGTGGAGCAATGTTCATATAAGGAGTATAAAGTGTACATAAGATTTGAAATTGTACTATTAATACAAATAAGATAATTAGCGTTTAAGAAATGCAAACAATGGAAGGAATCAGCACTTTGTAGGCCTGTGACCACATAGCGCCTTGATCTGGCAGAAAGACACGGGCAGGGAGCTCGGGAGAACAACTCTGTGACGTGACGTGAACACCGGCCCTCATTCTCAAAGATTATCTTACACATGCTCTCAAAAAGCTATTTTGTTTCATTTAAAATGCCAAATGGCACATTCCGCTTATTTTGCCTGTAGACCTCACTTTTATAATACCAAATAATTGTATTATTTTATACTTGCCAAGTTCTAGCTAATTGAGCAACAGGAGGGTTTGTTTGTCCATCAAATGAACTTGTTTCATTGTTTGGCTCTGCTCAATGCAAGTCACTCTACAGGAAAGTGCCTTTTTTAGCACGTTCCCTCCCAGGAAAATGGCCTTTTCTCCGCGGCCAGTTGTCCCCAAGTTAAGGACGCAAAGTGGTTGAAGATGAAAAAGTGTGCAAAAAAGGGGCAAATGGACATGGTTAAATGTGTGAAACAATTGGGACTGAATTAATGATGTTGTTTTGTTGAGTGTAGAGAGTTCTGATATTTAGGTTTTTATAATTACATTACATTACATTGCATTTAGCTGACGCTTTTATCCAAAGCGACCTTACAATAAGTGCGTTCGACCAACAAAATACAAACTTGAAGAAAACAGAATCATATAAGTACATCAGGTTTCATAGAGCTAAAACATTTCATGTGCTACTCAACTGGCTTTAGATAAGCCAGTCCTTTGTTAGTATATGAGTGCTTTGTTAGTAATTCTATCGCTCAAAGTGGAGTCGAAAGAGATGAGTTTTCAGTCTGCTCCGGAAGATGTGTCGGCTATCTGCTGTCCTGATTTCAATGGGGAGCTCATTCCACCATTTTGGAGCCAGGATAGCAAACCCACGTGTTTTTGCTGATGGGAACTTGGGTCCCCCTCGCAGTGTGGGTGTCGCGAGCCGTTTGGCCGATGCGGAGTGCACGTGCTGGGGTGTACGGTTTAACCATGTCCTGGATGTAGGAAGGGCCAGATCCATTCGCAGCATGGTACGCAAGTACCAGTGTCTTGAAGTGGATTCTAGCAGTTACTGGAAGCCAGTGAAGGGAGCGGAGGAGCGGGGTGGTGTGGGAACATTTAGGAAGGTTGAAGACCAGCCGAGCCGCTGCATTCTGGATGAGCTGCAGCGGTCGGATGGCACATGCAGGTAGACCAGCCAGGAGGGAGTTGCAGTAGTCTAGGCGTGAGATGACGAGAGCCTGGACCAGAACCTGCGTGGCTTTCTGGGTCAGGAGGGGACGTATCCTCCTGATGTTGTAAAGCGTGTATCTGCAGCATATCACATAGTCATGGAAAACGTGCTCCTCAAGGTCACATATTTCAAGGCGTTTTTGTCAGTCAGTCAATTGAAAAAGATATAGAAAATAAGTATATTTGTGTAATTGCTAAATAAATAGCGTGAAATATTAGTGGGTCATCACAATTGTAAGCTATTTATTCTTGTAATAATGATTTTGTCACTGTTTTCATTCTGGTTGAGTTTGAAGGCCTACTCAATTTGGGACAAACAACCCCATCTGTCGTGATCAAGAGTAATTCAAGCCTTTGGTTTTCCTGTGTTTCAGAGCAAAGCCGGCGGGATGATTTGGAAGCTCTAGGTCACATGTTCATGTACTTCCTGCGAGGCAGCCTACCCTGGCAGGGCCTCAAGGTGAGTGTTTATCAGTCCTGTCAGATTTGTTTTTCCCTCTGCATCACATCTCCTAAGCTGCCTTCCATTACAAACAGTGAATACATTCCTTCATGTCTCCGTCTTCATAAGGCTGACACTCTGAAAGAACGTTATCAGAAGATAGGAGACACAAAGAGAGACACACCTATAGAGGTCCTCTGTGAAAACTTCCCAGGTGTGTATATACACAGCTCTACAAATTAAATACAAAATATTGTGTTGCAGTTGTTGCAAATATGGTCAAGTTAGCATATGTTGATCAAATCTTGTGTCTCTGTGTTTGAATGTGTGTGTGGGTTTGGTACCTGTGTGATTGTAATAGAAGAGATGGCCACCTACCTGCGTTACGTGCGTCGACTGGACTTCTTCGAGAAGCCAGATTACGACTACCTGAGGAAGCTCTTCACAGACCTCTTCGACAGGAACGGATACATCTTTGACTACCAGTACGACTGGACTGGGAAGCCTCTGGTTAGTTTCTGCTCACTCTCAGCTGATACCCCATTGTATCATTATACTAATTTAAGCGGCCAATATCATTGAGAAATCAAACTGACAATCAACTCAAAAGTAAAACTGCCGCTGAGGCACCAGATAGCGAAACTCAGGCAGGGAAAGATCCAAGTACAGGCCAGAATTCTGTTTGTACATTTATTTCCGTTAACCAATGTGAACAAAATACAATGAACAGGTTTCCAATGTATAATAGCCCTGTGGCATGCTTTTTCATAAAAAGACATCTGGCTTCTGGTGCGCTTATCCACCACCACCTGTTTCCACTATGTACATACTCACCAGGAGCCCAAAGCTGCCTTCAGAATAGAGCTTAAAGCAACTACTTCAATGAAATGAAATTACACTAATATTAAATGGTACATTTTCAATAAACAAAAATGACAATAAACGTTTAACTATTTTATAGGGCTGTACCCGAATATCCGAATATTTGTTGGTTGGAGTACTATTCAGGTTTCAATTTCGTTTTTTTTTTTTTTTTGGCAGCCGCAGTGCAGCGCGCAAATTGAATTGATTGAAAACTCCAATATCAACGTAAGAGCTTGTGCCTCTTCGGGGGGTGCTAACACTTAACCATAAACGTTATTGTTTACTTTCTCCGTCTTTATATGTAGATATAACTTTTTCTCCGTTAATCTCTGTCACGTTGTTTCCATAGCAACAACAACTTCCTGTCAACAGCGCTAACTCTCCTTCAAAATAAAAGCATGTCCATACAAAATAGGAAGCCAAGCCAAATTACACTTAAGACATATACAACTGCAACGAAAGTAACAAACACAATGCAATATCCTTTTCTATTCCAAAGAACACAAATTGGGGTACATTAACAAATAACTATAAAACAACAATACTGTAGAATAACAAAATGAATGCCGTGAATAAACCAAAATACACGTGTTGAAGCGGTTCGCTGCTGATTACTACGCTACTACTACTATTAAACTTAATGCCAATCACACTAACAATTCAAACAGGTCAAAGTACAGATGTATACAATATAAATACTAGTACATTTGTCAATATAACTGTAAATGTACTCTTCATTCAAATGTACATCTCAAGTTACTGTAAAATGTTTGATGGTTGGTTTTAAGATCAGCTGGAAGCATATGCAAATGTTCCATTGCATGTATACAATAATATTTTTATCTGAATAGACTCACTTGACGGAGGTCAGCAGAAACAATGTTTACATTTTTGTATTTCAAATAATGTTTAAATGTGAGTGTTAATGAATTTTGAATGGCGAAATAGTTAATTTAACAGTATTATCCATTAGATACAGGGTTCCCAACCTTAGTAAATCTGAGAGGTCAACAGACACGTTCACCTTTTTTAGATATTCCTCAGATGTTCACAAAATGGTTGTTTTTGAGGTTGTCTTTATCAATGAATTTGTCATGAATTACTGAGTAGGATGAAACAATGTAAAAAGCAAAAATCCCTCCTTGGTTGAAGTGGCCACCTCAGAGCAAAGAAGGTTGGAAATAACTGCACAAAATCAGTAATAGAATATAAAGTCCAGAAAATGAAATGTCATGTCACTGAATGTGTATTTTCTTACTTCGATCTGATGTTAACCCCCACCTCCTGTGTTTAGCCCACTCCTATTGGTCCAGTGGCCAGTGAGACTCCACTTCAAACGAGTAGCCGAGAGAAAGCACCGCAGACCAAAAACCAGGTACACACTCTGAACACACACGCAACTCAGTTACGTTGCTAACTGAGTGACACAAAGGATCTGAGGGGCAGCCTAGTGCATGTTGCTGTTCTTTTAATTGGCACACACTGAAAATAGCACATGTGAGTACAGAAGTATGAAAATACTTCTCTTGATACATGGTGCAATGGAATCGAGATAATGCCACCCCACGACTCCTTGCAGCAGCAACATTTATAACGATAGCAGACACACATTAATAATGTCATAATGATATAGCCTAAGTGTAGTGGGATCTCTTAGTCTTTCCCTGAGTTGTTCTTCTTTTACTTCTCAGCCGCAGATAGCAAGAGCAAATCCATGGGTTTGTCTCTAGACTGGCTTCCCATCTCTGAACCAGCCACACTCTGTTGGCCACATGCTGCCGTCCTGCCTAACAATGAGTAAAGCTAAATTGCCATTATTAAATATTGGTTGGACATTCTTGTTGTTTGGTCCAATCAAAAGTGGACAGTAGATGTGTGTGGACAGTGTTTAACAGAAGGGCTTGAACACACTGAGGTCAGGTGGCGCTAAAGATTCTTGTTTTCTTCTTCAGCCACCATCACAGCTGTAGTCAGACTGGATCAGCAGCACAGAACATATGTTGTGCCTGATGTTAGGTTCAGGATAGCTTCTTATTGCTTTGGTGATTTAGTGTTCTTTAGGGAGGTACATTTGTCTCAAATATTTTCTTGAGTTTCCAATTCTGTTTTTTTGCATTTGTGGAAGGTGTTTTACTTTTGAAGAATGCACACAGGTTGTTGCTCTGTTCCACTAAAGAGAACAACTCGTGGGACCCTTTTTGTGTTGAAAGAAATCCAGTTTCTGTATATGTTATGACAAACGGTATGAAATGTTAGTTTTTGTAGTATTTCATCAAAGAATAATGCAGAATCGCGACAAAACTAGCCCATATAAATATTCATACGTTCGACCCAAATACACTTTGGCCAGTCAAATCTAAAAAGAACATGTAGTGTATATTATATACGTCCGGCCCCTAAAACTAAATTCACCTGATTCCAGTTAAATAACGGCAAGTTGTTTCCTTCCCTATTGTAACCTGAGGGATGCAGCAGCAGGGCAGGTTGGAACACAAACGGGTTCTTAAATGACTTCACCACAACACTGACTGCCATGGAAGTAGAGACAGGGGAAATGGGGAGAAGCACGACCCGTGTCAGTTGACTGAAACGACGCTCTCAGCTCGGGTGCAGAGTGTCAGTGAACTCTCCTAAAAGACTTCTGTATTCAGCTAACAGCAGCCCATCAGCAAAACAGAACTATATGAGTTCATACTGAAACTACAATCTGTTATGCTCTGACAAGGTGGAAGTCATACAGCTCAAATAATGAAGAAATGCACTAAATGGTGGGTCTTATGGGTAAGAATGCTGGCAGATATAGGAGTTAATTGTGGTCTATCTGATGAGTGAATGATGTATTTCTTCTATCAGGTAAGGTGTATTGAAGAATGACATAAATTACACTTTTTTTATGTTTCTAAACATCTACAATAGATGAGAAAAAAACAGGCAAATCCTGATTGAGCTATAATATAAGTCTTAGCATTCCAATGTGTCTGTTTTAAAATAACCTGTGTGGCTGACAATACCAATCCATTTGAAGCAGAACAAATGGTGTCTCCTTATCATTATCTTTGCATGCCTCCTTCTTTTGCATTCACACACACACAGATGGCCATCAGTCAACGTTTGAAAAGGCGCCTGTAGTTACACTGCAGGCCTTTGGGGCAGGTGAGGTGAGGCAGCAAAGACACCAGCCCTTCAGTCTCCTGTGCACTCTCACTGTACTGCACACCCTCCACCAAATACTGACTCTGAACTCACTATTTCTTTTCTCTTTCCTCGTTCTTTTTTTTTTTCCTCACACCGCCCACTCCTCTTTTCCGTCTGCTCGGCTTCCCACTTCTCCCTCGCCTTCCTTCTATCATGACTGTTCCTCTTTTCCACGGCGAGCCTCCTCTTCCATTTTATTTGTACTCTTCACCTTTTCCCTCCCTCTCCTGTGTGGTTTCTCCTGCGATTGGGCTTCCTGTCTCCTCTAGTCTCCAGAGGGGAAAGGCAGTGAGTCGCAGCCCACTCCAGTGACCAATCGAGAGCTGCTGGGCTCCCATCTCACTGCTGATAGGCTGGGCGGGTCCGTCCAGGTACTGAGAGGAAGGGTTAGCTCTGCTGGCTTCTTGTCTGTCTGCCTACCTGTATCTGTCCGCCTGCATGACCTTCTCCAAGACAGAGCAGGGCTCACCCCAGCGCTGTTCCCTCACAATGATCCCCTCACATGGGGCTATTGTTGTAGAAATGAAAACCCTTCATGTACCCATGTAAGGTTTGCAAATCATGGAAGAGGATTAGGGCCACATTCATTCATAATATTCTGACTTTGTTTTTCAGAAATCTCAGATTAAAGTCAACACTGAAATAATTGTTTTAACTTTTGGTCACGTCCCAAAAACTGTTTCTCACGTGTCCCTAATCCTCTTTCATAGCAAAGCATAAATTAGGGAATGTCACAATTATTTCCAAACTATTAGTCCTGTTTTCACATTAGATACTGGAGACGTTCTGTAAGAGGACAGCAGGTCTGGCTTCTATGCTGACAGAGCAGAGAGTATTTCCAAATCTATCTCAATGCTTACTAACTTGATGTTTGCTTGAATAGCGGTGGTGCAGTGAGGACGTTTTTGTGTAGAAAAACCAAGACGTTAACATCCCTAGGGCTCCCTAAAAAAAAGTGATGGAATTGTAACATAGGATCTTTGGCCAACACACGTTTATGATACTTACACATTTTGTTCAGCACGGTTGGTCTCCCCAATTTCTTAAGTGTAAATATAATCACAGAATTTAAAAGCTAACAGTAGGCTCTGTAAAGTACATCACCTTCACACTGCTGCCCTTCACCAGCGCTAAGCTAAAGGTGGCTAATGTTCTGCTGGTTGACGTTTAGTGGCCTCACTTTTTTAGGACACATTGAAGCTTCAGACATTCATCAGTGAGGTACTCCCTAATGTATTTTCCTGTCATCTTACTAAAAACGTGCAGACAGGTGAAGTGCTTAAATGCTAACTTTCTTCTGGGTGTTATGACTCATTCCTGCACCACTTAATGCACTGAGGCAATGGTAGTTTTCTTATGTTAGCTGAAATGATCAAGGTAGAAGCACACAGCTGTTGTCTTGTAGGAATTTGTACTTTTCCAGAAGCAGCGTCAGGTTTGTAAACGAAGCCTTTGTTTGTGTTCAGCAGACTACAGTTAATTGACCGGCAAGAAAACGTGTATGTGTTGTTTGATTGATCAACCAGGGTAGCTTAGGCCTGAGTATGGAGAGCAGCTGGAGCCACGTCAAAGCTGCCACCTTTTGCAACATTCCCACAAACAAAGCAATCTCATTTTGTGGCAGTGTGAAAACGTGTTTATTTTTCTAAAAGGTTTTATTTATATTTAACCAGGTAAAGACTCATTGAGATTCCAAGAGTGACCTGGCCAAGAAGGGCAGCATGAACAAAGTTACACCAGACCAAACACAGACAAATCAAATGGCACATTAGCCATCAATATGCAAAATAAAAGAAACTATTACAAATCATTAAAAAGTGGCAACATTTCAAAATGTATTTCTACTGTACAGTGTTGTGTCAAATGAATGCAGCCCACAGGAACATGAAGGAGAAGAGTGGGGGGGAGAATGTAATGAATCCAGTAGAAAGTGGTGTGGAACACATCTCTCACCAGGAAGACAGAACATGACATTGACTGCCTATAATAAGGCTCAGCATGTCAGAACTAGGGCTTGGCGATATTATGGATATTTGATTGGTTGTGATATGAGGCTACATATTGTCTTATATTTTGATCATTCTTTTATCATCAACTTTGCCTGGTTTTAAAGGCAAAGTTAAGTAAACATTGTTCTAAATCTTCTTTTATTTGCGTTTGCTTTTTTTTTTTAGATGTGACGTTGAGACGCGCCCCAAAGGGTTAAGACTCATTCCTGCACTACTCTATTGGCATTAAGTGGGCGGTCCTTACATTTTGTATTAAAGTTGACATTTCAGGTGCACTAAATGCATGGGAAATAACAACTAGAAATGGAGATGGGTGAAATGTTGAAATGAATAGTAACCCGCTGTACGAGCATGTATGTGATGTCAGAGCTGTTAGAACCAATCATGTCCAGTCCCAAGAGTAGTCATTGCTTTTTGTTATAAGGCATTAAGTGAACTTGCAGCTTTTTTGCATGGCAGCAATATCAATGTTTTGAATGCCTTCCTGGAGGTCACGGCCCTTATGGACTATTCAGACAACGTCCACATTAGGCTGGCTACATCTGAAAACATTTCCCTTTGTGAGGATGGACAGCAGGACACTGATGGACTGAGAGGATCTGTGCTGGAATTTGTGCAAAGAAATAAGAAGATGGCTTTGAATTGCTAAACCATTGTTTTGTTTCGTCAGTACAGAGAACTTGTTGTCACACACAAACGGCGTTTATTTGATCCCTCTGTTATGGGACTTTCGTCCACCTGTACTCATTACTCTCTTTTACTTCTCAACTCCAGGTGATGAGTTCAACCAATGGGGAGCTGAATACAGACGACCCCACTGCAGGACACTCCAACGCACCAATCACAGCCAACGCAGAGGTGGAAGTGGCTGATGATACCAAGTAAGGACACAAACGTTGAAGCAGAATATGTGTAGAGGATTTCAACACCTTTGAACCAGATTACAAGCAGAATACATGTGATTTGAAACAAACAGGTAATAACACAGATGTGCTCATGTGACAGTCACCTGGACTTCCTGTAGCTTAGTCAGCGTTTTGACTGTTAAAAGCATGGCTTCAGAAAGTGTTGACTTTGCTGTAACATAATGCTGATGGTGCAAAAAGTCTGCCTGTGCTCTTCTTTTTTCTGACACTCATTATTTAGAGGAATTGCCTTAAGGTTTTTAAAGGGAATAAAATGACTTTTTCCAACTAAGCCACTTTAAATAGTACAACTAGGGTGTTACAGACTTATGTCATGATTTTCCTTCTCTACAAATCCTCTCCACCACACAGAGTTCCCGTTGCCGGTCAACATGTCCGTTAAAGTTGAAATCTTCCGGACAAAATGAGAAAAGTGCCGGTCAAAGGTCTTCTTTGTTATTTATTGAGCTTTAAAACAAATTGATATGATTCGATATTAAACAAACTAATTATAGTAGATTAACTATTCAAAAGTGTACAGTAACTTATAATAACAGGGGAATAATAAACGGAGCGCTCTCCCCCTCTCCTGACAGCCCGTCAGTATCATGCAGCTCGCAGATCAGTAATGACTGAGTGACCCGACAGTAAAACTAAACATATCTATAACTAGTTACGGTAGTTTGAGAGGTCATTAAAATAGCGTGTGATATTCTAACCTGAAGTGTGTGTTGTTCCGCTCACCGCTGCATGTGATCATGCAGAGCTGCGTGTCGACTCGTCAGCAGCAGCTGATCTCTCTCTCCCGTCAGATTAGACTTCACTCACGTTTATGTCCATATCGATCAGATCTAGCTAGTTCTAGCTAATGATATGACTACCTGCTTATTAAAAGACACCTATACAATAAGCGTCGCTATGCAACCGGGTGAGGCCGCAAAGTATAGCATTATGCATTTGTTTACATGCCCACCGGAACCCCGAGGCATTACCAACAGATCAATGCACAATCAACCCATCCAGGACATCTCTCTCTCCACATTAAAGGGCCCATGTCATGCTTTTCCGGTTATTACCCGTCCCCTTGTGTGTTATGAAGGTTTTTCTGCATGTAAACGGTGTGCAGAGTCAAAACCCTCAAAGTACACCCTGTAGGGAGTAAAACTACTACTACTACCGGATACATAGACTGTATATAGAAAGGGTTAGACATTAGAAAGGGTTAGACATTAGAATTGACTCTTCTTGTCTGCCACATAAGTGTCGCAACTGATGCGGTATTGCGCTAAGGGGAAATTATTTTGACCAGAGAGATTTAGATTTGCCGGTCTTCAGCATATTTTACCTGTCATGGGGAACTCTGCCACCACAACCTGATCATATTGTTGTTTTTCAATGAAAATGGTCATATTGATGCAAAAAGGATAATTCTCTCCAATATCAGAAATCACATCAAAATTGTATTATCTGTGAAAATGATCTCAACTAGATATTGTTTATGAAACTGAACACCTATTTGAAGTACGCTGATGATGGTTTGTGTGTTTCAATATAGGCTCCCAAAAGGAATGTTAGAATTATTAAAGCCCGTGAAAATGTGGATTCAGATCTTATAATGGTTAGATTTTATAAAGGAAAATATTTGTGTTGACGAACAGGGACTGATTTATTCATCTCTCAGCCGATGTTCCCCTTTTGTCAGAAAAACGAATACATCTTTATTTGATATAAAATATAAAGTGCCTTTCAGCCCTTCATCAAACCAACTTTGCAATAACCTGCTCAATGAGAACATGTCATTGTTTTCATTTCAAACAACCCCCGTTTGCTATTTCGTTTTTTTCTCACTTTCTATTTTCTTTTTATTATTATTTAAACGTTTCACTCATCGTTTGTTATTTAATGTGCTATTTTTGGGTGGCTTAATAATATGATCTGTCATTCAAACTGTATTATCCTTATAACGGAAACAAGAGAACATTATAAGTTCCAAAAGTCAGTGGTCACTTCCCGTTCTCTATCATAACCTATTATATCTCCCCACTCTCTATGAGAATAGGACATATTTAACATCATCAAATTGTCAATGAATGAGTTGAACAATACAAGTTTGTGTTGCAGGTGCTGCTGTTTCTTCAAGAGGAGGAAGAGGAAAGCTCTCCAGAGACACAAATGAAGACGAGAGAGAAGACCTGCTCTCTGTTCTCTCTTTCTCTCTCTCTCTCTTTCTCTAGCCCTCTTCATATAACCCCCCCCCCCCCCCCCCTCTCTGCCCTTCCCCCTCAGCTGTGGGAGGTCCTGTAGTTTACTCTGGGTCGGCTGGACCACCGGCAGCAGATCCCGTCTGCTCGGCTCCTCTGGAGGGAGCAGACGGACGGAGCTTTAATTGTGGACCGGCTGGAGCCTTCATGTATTTATGATCACAGACTGAACTGGAACTGGATCAACACACACACACCACAGGAGTACAGGTGACCTCAGACAGTTGGTGGACTGCAAGAGGCGAGCTGATTGGCTGACAGGCTGGATCAGCTGGTGTACTGGCAGACTGGCTCTTCTTTTTGTTTTTTGTTTGTTTTCTTCCTTACTGACTGGTTCAGAGGAGAGAGAATGTATTTCTGAGGAGATACAGATGAGAGGACAATAAAAGGATGGGAAGCACTGAGACTGTCAGACCACACACACACACACACACACACACACACACACACACACACACACAC
>CALSBZ010042830.1:101479-114907 GCA_943591055.1 Gobionotothen gibberifrons | reverse complement strand
TCTGTCTGTCTGTCTCTCTCTCTGTGTGTCTGTGTGTCTGTCGATCTATCTGGCCCCTGGACTAAAATGAGTTTGACAGCCCTGCTCAAATGAATGATGTCAGCATCTTATTAGGACTACTCCAGGAAACCAGTCCAAGGTGTAAGATAACAAACTGAGAAAGCATTTATCTTGCAGAGTTGTCGCTTTAAAGATGTAAATATGCAGCGTGCAGAGTGAAAATAAAGCTCTGAAAGGGAGAGAAGAATGGAGCAGAAGCTGGAGCTCTGTCACAGCGTGCCGTGTTGCTGTGACAGAGCTTTCTGCTGCAGAGCGACAGGTGAGGACTCACACACCACAGCACTACTGAACCACAGCCACTAACACCACAGCATGCTCTGATTAGGTGGTGGAATCATTGTGATGTAGCCACTTCATGACGGATCAAACTACAGCTACAGACACTCGTCATGCATTAGTGAGAACACACCAGCAGATCTACATCACTGTCTGAGAGAGGAGTCCAGTGTCCACACACACATGAAGATGATGATGATGATGATGATGATGTCAGGAGACGTTACATGGAAGCAGTTCTGTGGCCATGGGAGGAATCCCACTGTGTTTTTGGAAAATGATGAATTTTTGGTAAACACGGAATGGAGAGGGGTGGTTGTGTAAATGTGCTGCTCATTATTTTTGGTTTATAAAATCGTTTTTATACTAAGAATGTATATGTGTTTATTGAGAGGATTTAAATAGAAAAACCCACTATATTATTTTTCTTTCCTCCATTATTGTCTTTGAACTTTAACATTTGTAATTTGAGATAACTTTGATGGACTAAGGCAACATATTTCTTGTTTAGGACTCGGGGGAAATAAAGTTAGCAAACAGGACTAAAAACAGCATTTCCAATTTGGGATCAATACAATATTTCTAATCCAATCTAACCAGACATAACTAGTTGTTGTGTACATGTAAAAATACATTTGAAATGGAGAGTGGTGGATATGTAAATTAACTGCTCATCATAGCTACACTTATTTTCATTTAAAATGTTCAAATATTGTTGTCCACCTGGATGGGTACTTTGTTTAAAGCTTTTCCTCTTCACTGTAACAGTGTATATTTCCTCTGAGGGACGAATAAAGGTGTTCCTATTCTGATTGTATATTGCCACTTAATAACTGTAGTTTGGCTTTTTGACTATTTAACCAAAAGCAGAGAGCAGCAGGTCGATGAGGATGGATGGTGTTTGGAGGCTTGAGGCTTCACTTGAAGGAGCTCTGTAACCTCCTGCTGCACGTGGAGGTGGATTTCTGTTTATATTTAACGTTTGGATGACAACCCCTGACCAAGTGCCCCCTCTGCGCTGTGTGACGTGAACACTGGACCCAGCTCTCTGAAGTGAGCTGATCTGCCTCAGATTGAATGCAGGAGCAGACTGAGACTGCTCTGCAGTGTGGGGGGGGGGGGTCGGGCTGGGTGTACCTAGCAGTGCGGCGGCCTGGCTGCGTCCTCCAAAGCTGCGGCTGAAGGAGCTGTGCCTACTTGCGTAGGAGGCCGGCCGGCTGGGCAGCCAGGGCAGCAGGAAGGGGGGGAGGTCACAAGGCCGCCACTCCTCCAGCACGAAGGCCACCTCGAACCACTTCCTCTGGAACAGGGCAAAGTCTTCCAGGGCGGCAGCCGACCACCCTCCAGCGGGGTTGGGGGGCGGCTGGGAGACGAAGCCTGCAGAGGACAGCGTTATGACACAAGTATACAAGTATGTGCAGAACTGTATACTGAGATGAAAGCAGAGAGAGCATTTTAAATCCACTCACCATCCTTCTCTCCTACAATCCTGTAGAAATAGAATCCGTAGACGAAGCTGCGCATGGCATCTCCAGAAGCGTGGGACACAACGCCTTCATCCAGCATTTTCTATACAAAGCAAAAACACAGGAACATTCACAGATGAGCACATGCAGAGTAACACAACGTTTCCTTAAACAAAAGTTATATTTCATTCCTATTGAACACCAGAGGCAGTGCTTAACACTCAATGTTATCCATCGCGCATGCACAGGTCGAGTATTTAATATCAACTAAGTAATGTGTGACCTGGGGTGACATAGGGCAGCCCCGCCTATATCAGCCCAAGTCACCATCAGAAATGTCTCTATTATTACCTTGGGAAATAACATAGCCGGTGGCTCTTCGTTGGTAGCCCTGTAACCGTTGTGTTGGAGTCTCGGTTTTGTCCTCTAAGGGCTGCGATTGGTCATAAGCGGCTGAACATATTACGCTGACAGACCGGTGTTTTTCGCCAGGGATGTTCAGAAAATTGCGGATGCCGCTAGGCTAACGATGTGTCTTCCCGGCTGAGAGACTAAAGAGGCAAGTATCTCATTATTAAAGTCATCCTGTTTTCGGGTTCCGGTTACCGGCAAGGCTGCGGTGTAATAGATTGGCGAAGTCACGCCCATCTACTTCCGCCCCATGGGACCTTATTTCTGAAAAAGTAAGCATTGAAGTCAATGGAGAGAGAAAGATTATCTTTCGATCCCGTTTGTGCCACGAATTACACATATGATGTTTGTCAATCTTAAATAATAATTTCCATGTCAAAAAAGTCACAGTTTGTCGTAAAACTGTTGAAATATAAGACTATGAAAAATACGCAACTAGAAAGACTACAAATCCCAGAGTCCCGGTCCCGCATGCTGGCTCTTACAGAACCGACTAACTCCCCTTGTGTGTATGTACAGCTCTCAACATGCCCAGACTTGTAGTGATTTTCACCTCTTTTAATACTTTTCTCCTCATTCTGAAAGAAAGAAGTGAAATGTGCCAACGTGACGGCCGTCTTGGTGTGTGGTGCGAGACGGGAGATGTAGGTTCACACAAAAAAAAGTGTTACTTCATACATCATATGTGTAATTCGTGGCACAATTCAAACGGGATCGAAAGATAATCTTTCTCTCTCCATTGACTTCAATACATGATTTTTCCAAAATAAGGTCCCATGGAGGTCCACCGGAAAGGGAGGGACTTCGCCTCTCTATTAGCCGGTGCCTGCCGTTTCTTTATGTTGTTAGCAAATGTAGCTGTTGCTCCCTGGCGATTGTTTTTGCTCGTCAAAGCGTGTTATTCCTTAGTGGTGATTAACCATGCTAGAACAAGAAAGCTAAGTGACAAGGAGGAATACGTTCCTTTTTGTTTTTGAGTTCAAGTTGATGACGATTTCCTTTGCTCGTCAAAGCTTGTCATTCCTATGTTGTGATTTGAGCAGGTGCTAAAGCCCTATGCTACATTTTTGTTTTCACTACTGGTGACTGCTTTCGCTCAGAAGTAACCTTTTCTCTCTGAAGAGAGTAATAATTGAGATAACTATTACACCTGAGAGCCCCGCCAGTGTAAAGCCCCAGTAGGGTCTCCACTAAGGGGTAAGGAGAATTACAATAGTTTTATTTTGACTTTTGAAGAGCCAGACTCGAGGACGAGTCTGCAGAGTAATTTTTCCAGTGAGTGCTTTCACTCAGAAATAACATTTTCTCTCAGAAGAGAGTAATAATTGAAAAAAAAACTGTAGAGCATGCTAGGCTCACATGGTTGCCGGACTTGCATGGCTCCACTGCTAGCTGCGGATGGACATGATGAGTGCCCCTCATGCCTCGGTGTTATCCACCTGAGGGAGGGGCTTACTGACAGTCAATGAATGAATTGCAGTTTCATGCCACATGGGCTGAAGGTTGCCCGACTGGCCGAGGTGAAAGACCCACAGGTTGATGGTGAGCTACCCCTGTCTGGAGCAGCTAGGCCTGAGGTAAGGGACGCTCCCCAACAGATACGCGTGTCCCCCACTAGAAAAACGGCCAAGAAGGCTGATGGCTGCTAAAGTGGACATATTAGCATCGGAGTTCTCTGAGATTAAGGGCTTGCTCCTTAATTTTCAGAGGTGGGATATCCCGCCGGCTAGAGCTCCTACCCCACAAGAATGTGATGAGGATGCCCTTCCTGGCTCACTCTTTGGTGGCCCGTTTTCTTAAAAGGTGCCCAGCGGCGAAACCCCCTCGGGCTATCAAGGTTCCCTCATGGGACTTGCCAATGGTGCTGGAAGTCCTCCTTTCCCCACCCTTTGAACCCCTGGGGCAGGCAGAGCTTAAATGGCTTTCGGCAAAGTTTGCTTATTTTTTGCGATTGGCACCAGCCAAGCGTGTGAGTGAGCTTCACGCCTTGTCAGTGAGTGAAACGTGCATACGCTGGTTCTCAGGTGGCACAGGGGTGGCACTTTAGCCTAACCTATCTTTTTCACTCAATAGGCTGCCTTCGGCCCACTTAAATCAGGTCATAAGGCGCGTTCACACCAAGTACTTGTACCCACAAAGGTTCATGAGAACTCTTTTGTTCTCATGAACTAAGTACAGATCGCGTTCACACCGGAATAAGTCCCTAGGGGTGGATTAGGCAAATGAAGCCGCTGACGTCACTTCTTCTTCTTCTTCTGCTTTGGGTTTACTGGCAGGCCGCAAACAACTTCACGGCGTATACTGCTGCCCAAAATCCCCGGCCGGAAGTCCCCGGAGTTGGGGACTGGCTTCAGTAGAAGCTGCTGGGACTCCCAGGACTGAAGCCTTCCGAGTAAACGGCCAGAACGCCGACACCTCCTCATCTCCACCGCTCCCATGTTTTCTTTTGTGTTGCCATAAGTTAGTCTCTCTGCGTTTCTGCGCTGGGCTAATGCTAATGCTAATAATGCAATGCGAGGATAATAAAATGGCGGCTTCACAAACGTTTTTGGGAGTTTTACGGGGCGTGGTTTGCAATCGCCCAGCCAATCAGACACAGGAACCTTTTTCTCCCACGAAAGTCCCTGCTCTCTAGCAGGAACTGAAAAGGGGGTAAAAAAGGTTCTCTAGAACTAATTTAGTTCCTGGGACTTTTTGGTGTGAACGCAACTAAATCGTAGTTCTCAGGAACCTTTGTGGGAAAAGTACTTGGTGTGAACGCGCCTATAGAGCTAGCAGCTTATGACTCCTCAGGCTTGCAGAACGTGGAAGCTGCTTCAGCAGAGCTGCTCTCCTTGAAATATGATATACAGGCGACTGCTGGCTTTCGCCGTTCTGATGGCCTGTTTGTCTGCAACAGGGGCCCTAAGAACAGGGCGCGCACTTTCCAAACAGAGGCTTTCTGGGTGGATTGTTGAGGTGATTGAGGAGGCATACAGATCAAGAGGTCTGCCTTTGCCTCTTAATGTTAAGGGCCACTCCACCAGGAGTGTCTCAACCTCTTGGGCAGCACTACGAGGGGTACCTCGTAAGTGAGATTTGTTCCGCGGCCTCCTGGGCTTCACCTTGCACATTTGCCTGTTTTTACTGGGTCAATGTTGCTGCCTCCCACGCAGGCTGCTCCCGGTAAGGTGGGTAGGGTATCATTTGAATTTCCACGATTCTGATTCCGATTCCAATTCCGATTCTACTTTTCGATTCCGGTTCTTAACAGTTCTCAATTCCGATTCTTTGAGGGGCAGGGTAAAAAAATTATACATGCTTCTTCCACAAAAAAAATTACATTTATTCGAGAAACTTTTACACAGGTTAGTTTACAGTAATATTCACATTAATCAGTCTGTTTATATTCACTGCTATGTAACTGTAACCTGAGAACCACTGAAGCTACAACAGTGCAACAGTCCAACTTTTAAAGGAAACCCCCCCCATTTTAAAACAGTTCTTGTTGAGAAAAACAAGCATATCTGCCTTCTCAGGCATACCGGGAAGAAATGTTTGAACATTTTAAAGTAAAATGCTTCAATCTGGTGCACTTTAAGCAGAATTACTAGAGACTAGATCTAGGGGGTACAACTCTAAACACCCATATGAAAAAGATCGGTTTACATTTTAATAATTAAATAAGTATGTGAACATAACCAATAACCTACCATAGCCAATAACAAATACATGTAACGTATTTCATTTTTGTTGTTCATTCATATCTTATTTTACTATTTTATTTATGCATCTTTTTTTATCTCTCCAGTTTAAAACGATATGTGTGGTTTACTGTCCTATAGTATACATTGGAATGATTTCAAACCTGTTTTATCCCAATAATTATAAAGGAGTGCCTTGGAAATATGTGTTTACATAAATTGTGATCAAAACGTTTGAGACCCACTGAGATAACTTAGACTAAAGTGAACTATCTAAACACTCAGAGTCCTTTACCTCACTGAGCTGTAGTTATCAGCCTCTCAGTCTGACTGGAGAGGACTCTCCTTCCACATCATTGTAGAAACATCTTCTTCTTCCGTTAGAGCAGCTAGCACCAGATGCTAATAACAACAGCGCTGGTACCGGTGCACCCTCCCTTTCTCCCTCTCTCCCACGCTCACTCGCACTTTGGCTGTGAGCTGCGGGTGCCAGATAAGCCAACATCCCCCATTTTCATCACTTACAGCGCCCATCGTACAGGGCAAATGAAAAGTGTAACCGGGATGAAAAGGGTGTTACATTTACTTAATTATGAATGTTGTTACATCAAGGCCGAAAATTAGGATGAGCACCAACGTTAAAAACATTTGTTTTCCCTCCCAGAGCTGCCAGCGCAGCGCCTCCCCAGAACTGGCGCCCTAGGCGAACATCTATAACGCCAGTGCGACGGGCCGGCCCTGGTCTCAGGTTACGCTGTAGGAAGTGTAGGTACAACGCTACATTTCCCCCCCCGCCGCAGTCATACAGTAGGCTACGGAGAGCGGAACCGAAATTCACATTTCTAAATGATGCCGGTCAGTAGGAATGAAATAGAACGATAGTTACTCATGTAATTAGGGTTCTATGAATTCTGTATGACCGGCAGAGTTCTCTGTCACTCGGCGAGAAGATTCCCTTGAGACATTTCTGATGGTGACGTGGGCAACATATTACTGTGTTGATATTAAATACTCGACCTGTGCATGCGCGAGATGGATAACCTCGAGTGTTAAACACTGCCTCTGGCGCTCATCCAGAATTCATAGAACCGTAGTTACATGCGTAACTATCGTTATATTTACATCCAGAGCTAACTAACGCAAGGTTTCCTCTTCTATAGCGGCATATCTTAGCATCATACAGCCACCTGTTGATCAGTGAAATAGTGTGAAATCCCTATTCCACCTTACATTTGGAAAAATAAATCAGCGGATGGGAGGCAGGGCTGAAGGAAAACACAAGTGCGCATGCTCTATGGGCCGAGATCTGGGTATTTGTGTGAAGATATCAATTATATCTATTAGCAAGAGATGTAATACCTTTAACTTGTTATGAATTCTCCCTCATTGCTTTCCTTGACCATGACATTTCTGAACAGGTAGGACTGTTACCTGCATGATGTCCACAGCCATCCCATGTGTGGCCACGCCCTCCACGTTGTTGACCAGCCAATGAACGACCTCCGCGCTGATGAAGCAGTTGAGTGGAAGTCCTTTCTGTTCCGGCAGCAGCTGCACACCCGTCCTGTAACAGAGAGCACACAAAAACATTTAGAACAGCAATAACTTTGTTAAACCAAACCCAAGGGCCTGATATAATAATAACTTTAATTTAGTAAGAAACAAAAACAAACGTTTTTTTCTGGGTTCAAGGTATGTTTTGTTTTTTTGGTTCTATAAAATACCAATTTCTTCTCTTTTTCTCTTTTACATGTATAACCCCATTCCAATAAAAAACATTCCTATAACATAAAAAAAAGAAATGATATCAAAGAAATATTTTTGCATTATGATGATTTTTTTAAACATAACATTATATTTGGATTTAGTACATACTAGTTAGAGTAGCAAGATGCATTCTGATTATGATAACTTCAACTTTTTAATGTTTTAAATAAGTAGCTTATTTAAATATTTGAGACACGGTGTAGAATAACTGCCCCACATTAACTTAACAAATGACAACAAATGGAAAGCCAGAAACACACAACAGATCTTACGTGGGATGTTTGATGGCCTCCAGGATCTCCATGAGAGTTGAGGAAGAGGAGATGGAGAGGTCTCCGGCTGCAGACTGCCCGCTGAAACAGAACTCGGATCAGTGCTACGGCTCAGTGATGAGCCACATATTTAACAGCAAATGATTTATATATTTATATTTACTGGTTTTCAGACTGACTGAAACAAAGCAAACTATTGAATACACTATTAAAAGGTAGGGTATGTAAGTTTGAGAAACCGGCTCGAGATACACTCCATACAAAAATGTCATCTGTGGAAGCCGTAGTACTGTAAAAAGTACGACCAATCATTTTAGCCGGCCCGGCTAAAATAACTGGATGGCCTACCTGCCTGTCAGCCTTCCATCTGTGCACAAACTTATTGTGCACAGATGCCCTCATTGGTCATGTGCGCGTTCGTGTGTGTTGGAGGAGGGGCTCTATAAGGAAGTGGCATATTTTCTCCGGTCGTGTATTTTCAAATTCTAGCGATCTCGAGCCGGTTTCTCAAACTTACATACCCTACCTTTAAGATATGCTATGTCCATATAATAAACTATTTTAATTATCATTTTGCTAGATATGTTATCATCAGATGAAGTCTCACCATTTACAAACAAACATTAAGACAAGGAACATACATTTAATCACTAGGGATGGGTATCGAGAACCGGTACTAAGTCAGTACCGGTACCTGATTGGACGGTATTGGTATACCGTTAAGCCGCTGGACAAACGGTGCTGCTATCGGTATACTGTATGAATTACGCTACTTCCTTAGTTTAAACAATTCTGGTTGGTTGGGAACCCTCATCCCGTGTGACGTATCCGGATTGATTACCACTCTGATTGGCCACTGTGAATGCCACTCATCATCTCTACTAACAGCGCTCTTATTATTGTGAGGCTCAGGGGGCAGACCATAGGGGCAGACCAAGCCCCCAGGAAGTGCGCCGGACTCTGATGAAAATATTCTTTGTGTCCAAACGGCGGTACTACAATTTCCGTATCAGTCCGTGACGTCACTGGGCCCAGAAAGACTTTTTCCCATTCCCATGGGGAAAGAGACGTCTGTAAATCAACGGATAATTTTCTTTAAACTAAATAAACTACCCAGTATGAACTATTTTATAGACCTTATTAGAATCATTAGGTCCTTAAAGTTGTAAAATGCACTAAAAGCCGAATCTAGATTTATTTTCTGTCTCCATTCATTCTACTGAGCCGAGAGTAGGAGCTCCGGGGGCGGGGCTTAAGGGGCGCATGCTCTGTGAGTGCACATACGGGGTGTTTCTCAATGTCAAGGAGGCTTGCTTGGTAGCACATGTACCCCCGAGTGAGTTTCTTCATAAGCGAGGCAAGAATACCTCCTAGCCTCGGAAAACGAAGAATGGAACAGGCTAGCAAGTGTGCAGGTGTGCGTCATATGAGAGGCCCCACCATACATTTTCTGCCAAAGATTTGGAAAATTGGTCCGTGCGCAAAGTATTGTGGGGATTTTAAGACCGCGGAGTCTACACGTGCAGCCTCGAAAATGTCCCACAACGAAGTATGCCGGCCTCGGTAGAATTCCAAGTATCCTGGACATTGGAACAGTCCTTCGGCAGCACTCCATGATGTAGTATCCTTGAAATTGTGGCTCTGGAGCAGCTTTCCTCAACATTGAGGGTGTTTCTCAATGTCGAGTACGCTTGCTTGGTAGCACACGTCTTCCGAGTCACTTGCTTCAGAAGCGAGGCAAGAATACTTCCTGGCATTCGGAAAATGAAGAGTGGAACAGGCGAGCAAGTGTGCAGGTGTGCATCATATGAGAGGCCCCGCCTTACATTTTCCACCCCAGATTTGGGGAAATTGGTCCGTGTGCAAAGCATTGTGGGAATTTTAAGACAGCGGAGTCTACACATGTGCAGCCGCGTAAGTACGCCGGGCTCGGTAGAATTCCAAGTATGCTGGATATTGGAACAGTCCTTCGGCGGCACTCAATGACGTAGTATGCTTGAAATAGTGGCTCTGGAGCAGCTTTACTCGACATTGAGAAACACCCACAGAAACACCCACGGGTTCTTCTGCTCTGACAGCCAGGCATGATGGGTAATCTGTACGTTTCGCTCTCTCAAAAGTTGGGCCAATTGGTCCTCATGCGTCAATGAGCAGCTCTCATAGGAAAGAACGAGACCCCGCCTCCGACGCTGTATCCAGTTCTTATTATACATCCATGGGGCAGACGCAACATCTTGCTAGAAACAGCGTCTCAAGGCTTCTTAACATTTAACAACCTATTAATGATGCACACCCACTTAACGGGAAGAATCTCAGCTAACAGACGATATTAACCATTTTACCTACACGGAACAGAAGTCCAACACCAAGAGTCTAAATCAACACTTAGCAAAACGGGCTAACGGCTACTTTAGCACATAACTGGCAAAAGTGATATTTTCTACGTCATTGTATCTGCGCAAACAACATATCACATGAAAGCTGAGATTCCACAGATTCCATTGGTGCCCTGTCGCCCAAACTCAATTTGGTGTGTCCCGCACCGTCGGCCGTAACACGCCTTATTTGGCCTTTCATGTTGAATCGGCCGTGCGTCGGCCACAGGCAGTCGGACAAAGAAATCACTCTGATTGGCTGTTCAGCTAGCGAATCAGTGCATGAGAAGCGAAATGGTTGCTTGATAATGTCTTCCACAAGCAACACTCCAATGGCTGATAGCTCCAGTACCGCACGAAACATGTTTTCGATGGACGAAAGTGAAAATGGAACGTACACGCTATTTGTTGTTTGTTTATATCACGTAGTCTGTTCTTCTTCTCTGTCTTCCGGTTGTTGCCTCTTTTGAATGACGAATACACACTACCGCCGCCCGCTGGTAGGGAGAGTTATTGCCACTCACGCATGCGCAGTTCCTACGTGCTCAGCTGAAGTCTTTACGGTGTGTTCCAGTGCAACACATGGCCAAGACGCAGGAGAACACGGCGAGGCAACAGTCGGCGTCGGCGAGTTCTCTGGTGACTGCTTGGTGTGTCAGGGCCTTAAGTCTCATCACTGTACGACCAAGACTCACTGAACTAGCAGCCAGGAAAGAGCAAGAAAACAACTTCACTTTACGTAGCCATGATGATAATTATGTCTTACCTTTGCTGTTTTGTGATCAAAAGTTGTGTTCAAGGGCATAACAACGGTTAATCCAATGTCTCTGTGTAACTTTAAAATGATTACTGATAATCCATCATTACAATTATAAATAATAAACGCAATAAACGGATTATAATTCCGGTTTAGGAGGTGCGCACGGAGCGTCTCGTTTTAACTGAATAATGGTCATGTTTACATGGATTTATGAACTGCCCCTAATTACCGCCCCCCTTCCAGAGACACACTGTACACACTCTCATACCTGCTTGGTATGACATTGAAAAAGTTACATTAAATAATAAATAAAAATAAATTACAATAAAAAGACTGTTGTTTAATCTTCACATCTTGTAATCATGTCTATAATTTTGACCACCAAATTATTGAAAAGTATCGATAAGAGTATCGAAAAATACCGGTATCGATAAGCAGTATCGGTATCGATAAAATCATAACAATACCCATCCCTAACAATCACTGAAGAGAATATGTTCAAGATCCTCTAACGTACATTTGATCAGGGATTAAACTTTGTTTTTATTTGACTGGACTGGTGCACAAAGAGTGCTTCAGTCCAAATGTACTAAAGTCTGATTTGATGGTAATACTCATAATCTCTGTTCTGTCACAAATGTAGTTTTGCAGTAATGGAGTAGGTCATTGTTGTTCTAATTATCTTAACCTATGTATATGCATATGTGTCTGTTGTGTTTGTTGGTTTGCATTAGTGTGTTTTTAATTGTGCATAAGTGCTTTAATATGAACTCTAATTGAGCTCATGTGTTTAAATCGGCTCATGTGTATTTGTCAGTGCTTATGCTCATGTCCTTTTTCTGTTTTCTGTATGACGGACTGTTAGTGTTCATGTTAACTAATGTGCTTTGTCCCTTCTTAAAAATAAAAAATACAATAATACTTATCCCTGCAGCATAGAGGGAGATGTTACCTGGTGTCTACAGTGCTGCCTGCTGCAGCCTCTCCTGCAGGGGGCGCTGCTGCTGCTCCTGCTGCTCCTGCTGCTGCTCCTGCTGCTGCTCCTCCTGCACCTCCTGCTGCTGCTCCTGCACCTCCTGCTGCTCCTCCTGCACCTCCTCCTGCTGCTCCTGCTGCCTGGACTCCTTTATCTGGAGCCTCGCTGGATTCAGCAGGTAACTACACAGTAAAAGTACTCCACATAATTAGCTGTTGCATTTAGTATGCTTTGAAGGATTCCCTAGAACATTTCTTATTTACATCTTGTGTTATTCAGCCATGTAGACAGTTCTTATCCAGGGTTGAAATACAGTATCTGACAGATGTCTGCCACCACACACATTCAGTGTAGGAGAAGTGATTCAGCATTACAACTAAAAGATGTACCTTTTCCAGAAGGTGTTGCTGTTCATTTGGGATAATCAACAGAGAAATCTGTATCCTGTGTTTATCCCCAGGATAGGAAATAATGTTGTTGATTTTTTCAAGTTGTCATTTTTAAGAATAGTAATCACCACAGACTAAATCACGTATTGTATATCCATTGTATAAGAGAGGCAGAAACCTTAAAGACACATATCTCAAAAGCTAAATGAAACAAATCTACCTGAATGAATACATAACAGTGGAGGGAAGTAGAGAACAACTATATTTTGACATGGGGGAGCAGAGCTTTTACTAACTCAATCCTGCTGTCATAAATGGAAACAGGAGAGGGTGCATTTGCGATTCCCAACATGTGAGTAACACCAGGATCACAGAACATACTCTGTAGGGTTGGAGAACACTGCCTTCAGGATATATGCCACTTACCTTCACAGAACACAGTTTGAAATAACACTGTACCTACCTACGTAAAATGCAATCAGGCACCCCCTGAGGGGATTCAACTTAGGCTAGATATTTTTTATGAAATTGGTCTGTGTCTTTGATTCCTATTTTTCTCTGAACATCTGTACAATTCCTGCTTCTACATGACTTTCACTTATTGAGGCCTGACCATGTTTTATAATCCAAAATGCACTTTTTAAAATTTACTTTACAGTATGCTTACAATTAGAAAAGGAGCAATGCAGCACAATAAGTAATTCACCTGGCAACTGACTGAAATGATTTAACGTCTACATCAGAGTTCCCGTTAGCCGGTAATTACCGGACTATGACCGGTAAAATATGCTGAAGACCGGCAAATCTAAATCTCTCCGGTCTAAGTGTCCGGTCAAAATGATTTCCCATTAGCGCAATACCGCATCAGTTGCGCAACTTGCGCCACTGATGTGACGGACAAAAGAGTATGTGACAGACAAGAATAGTCAATTCTAATGTCTAACACTTAATGTGGAGAGAGAGATGTCCTGGATGGGTTGATTGTGCATTGAT
>CALSBZ010042830.1:67617-87533 GCA_943591055.1 Gobionotothen gibberifrons | reverse complement strand
GTGTGTGTGTGTGTGTGTGTGTGTGTGTGTGTGTGTGTTCCCTCACCGACAGGGAAGGTGTGCATCCAGCGCCGCCGGTTGGAGGTGAGCTTCATGGGCATCCTGGACGGCGTGAAGGGGTTAATGAGTGCTCTTTGGGGGGTGTACCCTCCGGGGCGGATGTGCAGGGTGGACTCAGCACTTCCCACGGTGAACCTGCCCGGGGCACTGGAGTCCCGCTGAGAGTCCATCATCTTCTCCAACAGCTCTGAACAACACAGCAGAAAGGGAGAATGGAGTGGAGGAAGGGAACCGGTGGAGCAAACAGATCCCTTAAAGTGTTTCCCTTCAAGGGACAATTCAGATATTCTGAAGTGTTGCTGTATGAGGTACTTATCAATAACAGTTGTTTAACAGGGAAAGCAGATAAACATATTTTTTTCCACCAAAAATATTCAACATCAGTTTACTCTATATTTTGATATTTGATCTGGCCAGCCCTTGCCTACAGGGAACTCAAGGCGTTAGCTATCATCTCTTTGAAGCCACAAGCCTCCATTGAAAACTACAGTCATTTATCTTGCTGACTATGGAAGTTTCTGGTTTACTTTTGCCTTGATCGATTAGTTGATGTTCTTGTGTGACTGGTGATATACAGGGGTTAGTTGGAAGTCACACAATAGCAGCAATATCCATGTTTAGCAAGTTACAATGACTGTTTTTGTCAAAGAGTCTGGTGTCTTATGAGAGCATAGATGACTATACCAGCTTTAATTGTGTTTCTAAAGGCAAGGTAGAGTGATGAAAATATAAGAAATATTATAATATTATAAAATATACATTCCTTTAAATGAGTATGGTATGCCTGGCTGTTTCTCCAAGGTGGGAGAATTCCTTTTGTCATTTACCACAGAAAATACACTGACCCTGGATAAGTACCTCATACCTCCAAGCTTTCCCTCTTGGATGTGAATCAGTTACCTCTGGTGCTGGTGTATCCCAGGGAGCTGCTGACTTCATACTGGACAAGAGGCATGCGGGGGATGAGCAGCATGTTGGACACGGGGCCCAGGCTATCGTCAGAGGCCAGGCTGCGCTGCTCCTCCGGCCCCGCAGAGCGAACAGGAGGCGACGCTCCGATGCTCGCACTGACCTCCACCGAGCCCCAGCTCTTCCTCCCACTGGTCCCACTCGCCTCTCTGTCTCGACCCATTCTGAAAGACACACAGTCATTGATCACCAGGGTTGGAGGTCCACAAGGATAACTCTGATAGTATGCCAGTGGCGTTCCCTAATGCATATTCCCCATAAATTAATATTTTGTCAGTTTTAATTGACAGTGTTTGGAACCTAGCGGCGTAAGTAGAAGATTTCCTGATGTGAAGTTTCTCTCGTATTATATGGATGATTGTTCCCAACCACGAAGCCATTTTGATGTATTAATATCAAGATTTAGAGCCAACAGACTAAATAGTACTTGTTTTGTTTTTGGTGTGTTCAATTGAAGAATGCTTTTCAAATTAAAATAAAACTCTACGTCGGGGAAGACTCAAGATGTATAGCATATTCATTATTCACCATAAATACTTTGAATGAGTAGATAGTTGTTACCATAATGATAGTACTTTGAATAATAAACAAGTCACACAAATGCCTAGTTAAAGTTGTGCAACTTTCATATAGCCAAAGTAAGCCCTGGAAGCACACAGGGTGTACTGTGTGTCTAACTAAAGCTAGTTTAGTGGAGTAAGGTACCTGAAGTTGGTGCTCCTCTGAATTCGTGAAGGGCCAGGCAGTCTGAACACCTGAGCATCATGGGCGTCGTAGTCCACCTGAATAGGGAGGCTGTTTTCAGAGTCCTTTGGAGCGCAGAGAGCTGGAAGAGGTTTAGCATCATTAAGATGTATCCAAGGCTCCATTCATATCTGTACCCTGTTTCATAGCAATCCTTCCATCAACTGTAAAGCCATTGCACAAATCAACCTCATTGTGGCACTTGGGGAAAGTCAGGAGATAACCAATGTCAGAGGCAATTATATAATGACAACAATGAATATCTAAATAATCCAGGAGATGCTGAGATATATTTGACAGTGGTGAAACAGGCCACCCCTGGCCTTCTAGAGATTAGAAAGAGCTCAGAGAGGCAACGGGTTGTAACTCACTGTGTTCCTTGCTGCTCTTGAATTTCTCAGCATGAAGCTACAAGAAATGTAGATTTAACATGTCAAAACATGCAAAAAATAACTTTTTGAATTTGTTAAAATCACTCAACAGTCCGTGATCAAATGTGGATGCACCTTGCGTCCGGCCAGTTTGATTCGAGGAGTAAAGGAGCTGCAAGAGTTCTGACTTTTGGAGGTGTAGAAGCTGCAGGTGTGGAAGAAAAAGATGCAAGTTATCAGCTTTGCATAGAATGAAAATGTATATGTATTTATCAGTTGAATGTTTAACCTGTGGTTGATCCAGTGAGGAAGGTTGTAGTCGTCTCCAACCCGAGAGTCTCCAGGTGCTGTCCTGCTGTGTAGCTACAGAGAGGATGAACAGGTATAACATCCAATGTAACAGAAACTAACTCTCTGAATCAATACTGCTCAAGCAGGTGTCCAGTATGAACAGGAGGAATGAGGAGAGCAATCAAACCCTGTTTCACTTCCATATGTATGAGTTTGTTGACCTACGCTTTAAAGATCTCTAAAACTCAACCTTAACAACACCTACCATGTATTAGATTGATCTACTAACCACTTGTATGTATACACGCCATCTAGCTAGAGCCAGTGGTGAAAATTAAGTACATATACTCAATATTTTGATGCTGATACTTTTATACTTTTCCTTTAGTACAATATTGGATACAGGAATGTATTTGTATACTGTAGTATTGCTACTTTAACTTTAGTAAATATCTGAGTACTTATTGCTGTTGAACTGGATTGGTGTATTGACAGGTCTTTCTATTATGTTGTCCATCACATTGTTACCAATGAGGGTGGTGAAGTACCATCTCTCTGCATAATGCATTACATTTCAACAACACAGACTATTCCTCCATCAGAATCCTCTTACCTTAACTAGGTCCAAAGGCTGCTGACTTGATGTGTGTGTTTTCACAACAGGTGTATGACCTAAGCATCTACAGTCCGAGTGTATTACCTTGAATAACGGTACAGCGTGTAATGGCTGCTCGCCCATACACACCAAGTCCACCCCGATGCCTAAAGAGGGACAAATCACCTTGCAATATATGACATTATATTTAGCTGACGTGTCTATTCAAAGCTAATTACAGTGAGGATACACACCATGTGTTGGACACGTGATTGTGTCATCACTCACCATTGTCAATCATACGCTGCTTGGTGAGAATCATAAGCAGACGGTCCACTTCGAACACCCCCACCCCCGGCGTGATGACCACCGACATCTGGCCGGTGCGGTCAAAGTTACGGTTGATGTAGTGCTTGTCAAACACTGCGGAGACATGGTCAGTGTCAGCTTTCTAATCTTTATCAGTTAGTAACAAGTGACAGACGCTGACTTATCTGGATATATCCTTCTAAAAATAATAACTTTTCAAGATGTCCACTTTTGGATAAACTTTGGAACTCACGCAGAGAATGAGGTCAGAGTGAACGAGGAGAATGAGTACCGTAAGTACTACCTGTTTATATATTTGATTTAAAGTTATGAAAATTCAAGAGTTTTCTTTGTGACTTTCTGATGGGTCAGGAACTTCTTAAAATGAAATATTCCATGAAAGGCTATGATCCCCAAAATGTTTAGAAAAATTCAGTAACATTATTCTTTATTCACGGAACACAGGCAGACAAGAATATCTGTCTTTCCTGAGGACTCCTAACATGGACCCAAAGGAAGGCATTCATTGGTCCATGGAGGAAGTCTAATAACCAGCCTGAGGCTCAGCCGTGCAGTGCATCAAACGTTCACATTTAGGGGTTTATATAGTGCTGTGACTAGAACTGTGAAATCTTAAGAAAATCAATATAATATCATGTTATAACACATATTTTACTATCTTGTAAATTATCCATCTTCTCTTAAAAATATGCTTATGTACACTTTTCTGCTTTTGTACTCTTCCTCCCTTCACTTGTATTACGAATATAATTAATTTCCTTAAAGAGAGACAATATTGAAAATAGCTTAAGGATATTTGATTGATTTTCTAAAGATAATATAATGGTCATGAACCACTTTGACCACAATGATCATGTAGTGTGCATCTGACAACGTGACAGGATGGTCATGTTATATACATTTTCCTATATATCTATCATAAAACAATCCTATCCTAAAAAGTAAAAACACAATATTGGATAGGAAAAATAATCAATCACTCAGCATGAGCACAGCTCGGTCACAGAAATGTTTTTTTCAGCAATTCCAACTGAGGAACTTTATAGAATAACAGATTTCACAATAGCATTTCCGTCTGATTATCACCCTAACAACTCAGTTTGATCACTAACACAATTTAGAATAAGTCACTTAGCTCTCTCAGATGAGGATATACAGTCAAATATCTATATAAAAGGGGTTACAGTTATATGCCCACATTAAACACCTCCTCTTTTTCTGGGATCAGACATGTTCTGGAATTGGACCACTCACCATTGAAGGAAAGGTTGATGGCCTCCAGGTAGTTTCCTTGAGCAGCAGTGGAGTTGTAACCGACAGGAAAACCATCTGGCATGAGAGTAAATAGAGAAGACACACAAAGCAGGAGTTTGGTTACAAAAGGCAGCTGACCTTCAGTCCGCTGAACACTGGACAGATCCAATACCTTCTTCCTTCAGCCGCACCAGCACAGGGTACTGGATGAAGAGCTTCTTGATGGTGACCAGCAGGGACGTCCACTCATCCCGCCTCTCGTTCTGAGCCACCACCCTGAGCACAAAACAGTGAAGCGCACCATGATCTGCATCCTCTAATATGTACCTTGGATCACCTGAAGTTATTTCATCAAATGTGTGTATAGTTGCTATGGTTACCTGTAAAAGTCTTCATAAAAACGTCCATCGTGATCCTGCCTGATGGAACCTCTCAGGATCTCAGGAAACTCCTCTGAGGGAAATTACATTTGTATTAATGATAAAGGTTTCAATAACTCACTGTACTCGACAAGCAGTATTGGAAGTACTAGTTGTGTACTTACTTACAATACTGAGATACTTAGTCATTTTTACTTGGGTATTTCCATTAATCTCATTCATACTTCTACTCTACTGCAATTTGAAAGCTTATATTGTACTCTTCACTTCTCTACTTTTATGTCAAAATATTAGGTACTGTTAATAAATATTACATACAGTACGATAAATATAAACCTATTGAATTATGGTCACTATTATGGATTTAGATACCTTTTTACGTAAGTCCTTAAAGTAAGCTCCACCTATACCAGCTGCAAAATTAAATGGATTAATAACTATGATTCAGTTATATAATAAATAGTTATATACTATAGATGTTATATAAATATATAATATAGATAAATAAATGATTCTGAAAATGTCCGTGCTTTTAGTTTTGGTACTTTAAAAAGGTCCCATGGCATGGCCCTTTCTACTGATCATAATTCCATTGTTGAGGTCTACTAGAATATATTTACATTGTTCAATGTTCCAAACTCACATTGATTTCTCATACAGCATCTCTGTATAGTATGTGTATTCACTCTCTGTCCTACACGGCTTGTTGTAGCTCCTGCCCCCCCCCCTCCCTCCCTATGAGCCCACTGTGCTCTGATTGGTCAGCTCGCCCACTCTGATGAGTCCACCACCGTTACAGCGGAACATCAGTGATTATGTGTTACAATGGCGTTAGCAACCAGGAAGTGACACCAGTAATGACAAACGGATGAGAATGCTGCGTGGGGTGCCGTGTTGGCGGGACGTTGCGCGGCTCGCTGCTGGAGCGGACAGTGTGAGCTGGGTTACTGGTGTGGTTTCCTGGTTGCTGCGTGGGGTCTGCGGGACAGCGAGATATCGCGAAACTCAGCCTGAACTCAGCCTGAGCACCATGGACACGGGAAGGGGGGGGGGGTGCTGAGAGGGCTGCAGCACCCCCATCTACCGAGGCTCCACTAGCACCCGCACCCCCCCGCGATCCATTGTAGACAAATGCAAAAATAAGACTTCGACTGATAGTGATGGGATCGACATGACAATAGTGAAAACGACTATTGACTGTATAATTAAACCGCTAAGACCATCTATTTGTATTTATTATTATTTATTTTTTAAAGGGGCAGGTCATATAAGATTTTATTCTTCTCCCTGCTCCTTTTTGCTCAATGGTTTTTGTAGAGACATGTTTTGTTGGCAATTATTGTACATTTGGTTATGCGTACCATGAGCGGGACAAATAAAAATGAAATGAAATGAAAGATTGTCTACCCAGGACCAGAGGCCTGTACTACGAAGCAGGATTTTCTCTTAGCGAGCCAACTTCAGGGAAAACTCTGGGTTTCCGGTCCTACGACGCTGGCTCTCTTTTTAGCGGGTTAGATCTCCATGGTAACTTATGCTGAGCGGCTAACCAGGGGGGTATACTACGAAGCAGGATTTTCGTTTAGCAAAGATAACTTCTGGGATTTCCGGTCCTACGAAGCTGGTTCACTTTTTAGCGGGCTAGATCTCCATGGTGACTTATCCTGGAACCTAGTCTGTGCTCCGAAGCAGGATATGTTCCAGATAAGAGATCAACTGTGCGGAGCGCGCCACAGTTTCGCCGCTGAGAGAGTGTGTGTGTGTGAGGAGCTCCACGGATTGGTCCATTTGGACCAATTGGTCCATTGGGTCGTCGTTACGTCACTTGGTTCCCGGAAGAAAACAATGTAAAAAGAGAAATGTCCAACGAGGCGTTCTGGGGCAGCACAGACAGGTATTTTCTGTGTTAGAGTTTTACTCGCTACAGGGTGTACTTTGAGGGTTTGTGACTCTGCACACCGTTTACATGCAGAAAAACCTACATAACACACAAGGGGACGGGTAATAACCGGAAAAGCATGGCCTGTTTTGTTTTGTTGTGAGGGAATAATTCTGTCTTCAGGAATTTGACCCTTTCTCTGTGTGTTGACGTTTACGATCAGCCCTGATCCTTATCTCTTGATGTGGAGGAAATAGGGAGTTATACGACTCTGAGAATGCTGTCATCAAAGCACAGCAGGGGGGTCAGAGACAGTCTCCAGGTATCAAGGCCCATGCCCAAATATGCTGATTTGACTCTCTGTAAACTAGTTAAATGGTCTACCAAGACACAGGCTGATTCAGAATTGACCTGGCAACCCACCCGTGCAGTCAGAACCTCTGACTGCTGTGACTTGTTATGTGAATTTCTCCGGCCGATGCTTGTATTAAATACCAGTGTTTGACATCAGAACTCCTGCTCCTCCTGTGTCTCCTTCATGAGTCGGTGACTCCCACTGCATTGCTACACAGAAGTTTCCCTTACATTTGTCATAATGGTACTTTCTATTATATGCTTCATTAAACTTTCACTCCACTACATAAATACACATTAACCTTTTTATATGATATTTATAAGTATCCAAAATTGCCTCAAATTGACACATTTAAATTGCCTCAAATTGACACATTTAAATTCTCTTACATGTATTTGTAAGCAATGAACAAGATAATATAATATAGTAAATGGTCTGAATACTTCTTCGACCTCTGGTAACAACATAGGAAACACTCACCAACAGTCTTGGCGTTGTAGAATGTACGTGAGAAAAGTACCACTGTCACCTCATGACTGCAGTTCTTCTCCTGTGTTAACATCAAAACACTGCTGTTGTTTCATATTTGAAAGAACATGTTACAACAAATGAGAAAAAAAGGAAAGAAATCACAAACCTTCCACTTGGCAAAAAGGTCCGACAGGAAGCCGTTTACAGCCTTCTCAAAGTACAGATCACCTGAGAGCAGGACATTAATATCACTGATGAATACACACAAACAGATCAAACCTGCTTACACAATGTGAGAGGCTCAACTAACCATAGATGTCAAAGTCCCACATCTCACAGCTCATCTGGATGAAGATGTACACCATGGCAGACGTGGAGCGGAACACCACCTGGGTCACAAGATCAAGACATTCAAGAGAAGTGAGTGATGACTCAAATAAATAAACACTGCAGTGAATATTCAACAGCTCTAAAGCTTAAGGAAGTCAGTTTCTATGTGTTGTAACATATGATCCTTCAATCAGTAAGTCATCAAAACTTTTGTGGTGTACCTGCGGTCAAAGGAAACATGAATTTCAAACCAACGTGTTTCCAGCATCACTTCTGCCAACACTCTCATAATGTGTTCAATTGCACAATAAGTTGTGGTGCAGAAAAGTGAAATACTGCTTGACCATATAATTATGTATCATTATTACATATTACATTATTACCTCTTGTTTTATTTCTAACTCTAACCTGTCTATTTGATGTGACTAATGTTTTTGAAGCTTAGTAAACACATTTTACTGACTATTTGTGTGTATTTATTGTCTTCATCATCTCCACCAAGCGTAAGCCTGTGTTTATACATGTGTTTCTGTCCACAGCGGATCATGCATACCACTGGACCCATCAGACTGTTTGATCAGTGTTGGCTGTGAATCACAATTGGTGAAAACATGTAATTGACTGTTTAACAACACAGTGACCAGCACTCCGCTGGCTAATAGCAAGCCTTCCCTGTGTGGTACAGGTTAAAGTTGGCCTTTGCCGTGGCTAAAGAAATGACACCAATGGAGTTAGCTCTCATTTTGAATGGAAACAACAACCTGATTTGTTACGATCCACAAAAGTAAGGTATGAGAGATTTATTATTATTATTTTCCACCATGTTGACTTCAAGGGAGACAGGACGGACAATTGAGTCAGATTTAACTCTTCTTTGTTTGGGAGGAGGGGGAGACACCTGGCAAGATCGGCACTCTACTGACTGCACCTAATTTCTTTGTTGTAACAATGCTTCTTGGCCATGAATCTTATACCGTTGGAAAGTTCTTACCTTTCAAATGGTGCCACATTTGTGAGGAACATGCATCAGTGGGATGAGCAGCAGAGCTGAGTATGTGGGTTGCGCCCATGAAAAATGTGACAAATCTCCTCTTCCAATGCCAAACAGCAGCCACTCTCCGGCCTGCCATGACTGCCCTTCACCTTCAGGCCAACTTGCACTAGAACCTCAACATGTGGAGGAACATTATGTGCAGCGATGAGACCAGATTGTGCCTACAGCACATGGATCACAGGGTCACAGTGTAGAGAAGACGCAGAGAGCGCTTTGCTGATTGCTGCACCGAACGAGTCAAATCTTTTGGTGGAGGCAGTGTGATGGTGGGGGGCGGCATCTCCCTCACTGGAGAAACCAGGCTTCTCAGCATTGGAGGCAATCTCAATGCAGAGAGATATTGAGATGAAATTCTGCAACCCTTGACAATCCCATATCTCAACAGTCTGGGACCAAACTCCATTCTCCAAGATGACAACACTCAACCCCACAGAGCGAAGATGTTCAGAGACTTCCTCCAGAACTTTGGAGTGAAGAGGATGGAATGGCCTGCCTGCAGTCCTGACCTCAACCCCATTGAACACTTGTGGGATCAGCTTGCTGTCAGAGTGACCAACACAACCACGTTGGCTGACATGGGACAAATGCTGCTTGAAGCATGGGATGCCATCCCACAGCAGAGGGTGAGCAGGCTGGTGATAGCATGAAGAGGAGATGCTGTTGTGGCTGTGTTTGGATGTTTTCATCAGACTTCAATCATCCAATCCACCAAACCCAACCAAAAGAGAGTCAGCAGGTAAAACATCTGTTTGGCATTGATAGAGGAGATTTGTCAAATGTTCATTGCCGCAACCCACATTCTCAGCTCTGCTGCTCATCCCACTGATGCATGTTCCTCACAAATGTGGCACCATTTGAAAGGTAATTATACTGGCTTTCCAATGGTATAAGTTGTTCAAACAAAGAAATAATTGACCAAACACACATTTCCTTACTTTTTGTGTTACATTTAGATTGGGATTACTTCAAGTATTGTTGTGCTGTTGGTAAATATCTGTTTTCAAACTGCTCTTACCCTAGTGTCTTCACTGATGTACCCACAGGTCACCTTCTCTCCCTTCACCCACAGTTCACTGGCCTGGGCTCTGCACAATGAAAACAGCATGAGCTTGCATGTAGTGACAGACACATTATACACTCATCATCACCATTGCATATAAAGAAAACAAAGCAAGGGACAGCTGAGATCAAATCAAACAAAAAACAACCGTCTTATAAAGCCTCTATGTGTTATTGCCCTTCTACTAATTCAATGCAATATTAATACAGATAATTCATAAAAACAGACAATCGAAAACATGATTAGAAGAAGCGGGAGGGCAGAAAGCATATAAAGAAAAAAGCCCTCCTGTTAGTCATTCGGTTTCAACGTTTCTGGTCAGGGACCCAAATATTAAGGCATTTTAACTGCAAACTTAGGACGTGGGATTCCATTGTGTCTCCGTACAGTATATAAATACACATAGATAAACAAAATGCTATGTATACATACACATATATACAGCACATACACATATATATACACACATTTTGAGAGTGAAAAGAAAATACAATACCAAATCAATGAAAAGCAAAAGCAAAATAAAGAGGTATGTAAATGTTCTTTTACTTTTAATGTAATGTCACCCTGCATGCCTTTATTGTAAATAGAGTGTAGAGAATACAATGAATTATCAGTACCTGATTCCAGCAAACTCCACTTTCTGCGTCACATAAGCACATGTGCTCACCTGGAATCCAAATGATACATGTTAAAACCTCACATAACTTTTCCTTTTCACATTGTATCCAGATATGATCCTTCTCATGCCCCACCAGACTCTTCTTCAGCCTCCACATGTCTCCTCTGCCGATGTACTGGTCCTTGAAGGTCAGCTCCACCAGGTCCAGTGTTACATCCTGCAGGAAAAAGTGAAACTATGAGAGATTGTGTTCGCTGACAGAGTGTGGAGACGCAGATAGGTCGCAGTGAACATACCTTTGGGTCCACAATGTTAACAATGACATCCTGGTAAGCACGCAGCTTGAAGGCTTGTGCTACAGTCTGATCCACACTGATGGTCTCTGGATAGGAACACAATAAATCAAGATATTAGTTTAAGAAATGACATGTTATTACTATAATGTTATCACTATTTCATCTGTGCAGCTTCAGAATCAGATTTACTGCTGATTAGGTTTACATATACAAAGAAAAAGGAAGAAATATATCTATTTTTTATTTTGAAACAGGAACTAGGTTATGTTATGCATTTCTGCTTGAAAAAATACGTAATTCAATAATATCAAAGTATTCGATCAAGACTCCTTTTATTTTTGAGATATAGCAAACATTTATACATTCAAACGTTTGATCATAATGAATGTACCTTTCTGGAGGTCCTCTTTTAGGCTCTTCACCTGAAGCAGAAGAGGACTGGGAATAAAAAAGAGACATGACCAGATTATAAAGTCAGAAGTGTAACAATATGAAGAGGAACATTCCACAGCAATCCTCTCATTGTGCAGTCTCACCTGTACTCATCTGTAGGGTGTGCAATCTCAATGATATCCCTCAGACTGACTTGAGGGAAAACCTTTGGGTTGACAACCAACTCATCATCTGTTCAAAGGAAAAGTTCATTTGTAAAACAATTTGATATAAATCACATTTTTCACAAGAGAATCATTTATTTTGAAAGTATGAATTGGAGGTGATTGCTTACCACTACCACCAAAGCCTTTCTTGTGCAGCACAAGCTTATATGATTTGTTGGTCTTCATAATGAACCAGCTGGAGATCAACATATTAACTTGTTATGTGACTTCTTACAGTTGCAGGCAATAACACACGAGTATTTGTATTCCATATCACTAAACTACAACACATTCAAGAGGTATTTTTGTATTACTATGACTTATTGGAGTATTCAATAACACATTAACGTAGATAGGTAAGAACACGTGAACGTATAGAATACATATAGAAGTACCTCAGCAGGCTCTTCTCAACAACTCGAACTCCTTTAGCAGCACAACCTGCCCTGGGATGTTGACATACGCTAGCTTAGAACGTGTCTCATTTGAGAAGCCCTACAGCGACTGAACTATTAGAAACTAACATTAGCACCAACGTTAAAATAACTTTAACTTGTAAGTACGTTTTTAACTTGGAATTAGAAAGCAGCTAACTAACTAGCTAGCTCTCACTGGTCGCACTTCCTCCAAAACATGGACATGCGAGATGTGATTGGTTAGCCGCGGGTCAGAGAGTATTTAGCGGAGCAAGAGGGCTCACTCCGCTTTATTTTGACTAAGATTAAAAAGTATGTTTCTTACGGTTGACCCCATTATGTCCATGAATTCACCCAAATTCCAAACATACAAGACCTTTTCCTTAATAATATGTACGTATACATCAAACACATCTGCATGATCCAATTGAAAGGTCATACAACTATGATGTGATGCATATGTTAGTTCATTCATCTTTGTTAACATATAAGGACCATCTAATTAATAAAGGCAAGCATGTATAAGCATTTGGTGTTTTACAGGGGATAAGAAAGTCCTAATCATTAAGGAATACATTATGAATGTTGCGTGTCAATCTTGCGTAGCCTGACATAATTTTAATATAATCATGACAGAACACTTCAGACAGCTGATAAACCACTTTATTAGTTGACAAAAATACTGTTTACACTTTCATTAGATAAAAGTAAACACAATTTAAATAAACCTTTATCACCCACAGTAAGAGGTGACACATATGTATAAAAAAAACAACACTATGACAGTAGCAAAGAAATTCTTAAGCGCCCATACAAGGGTTTTAACCAAAAGTTATTGGCCTGTCCCATGGTGGACAAAATGGAGTTTGTATTTAACAGAAAAAAAAGACCAATACTACATGGGAAGACCATAAACTAAAACGATTAATTTGAGACGATGATTTGATTTGTTATTAGCCTTCTTTAATGTTTTATGTTAGAACATTCTGGATGAAATACTGACAACTATCCCATAACAAATGTCAAATTCATTTAATTTAGTTTCAGCAAACAGTGACCCTTTCCATCAATAACAATCGGCTTCCAGGAGCTCATACTGGTTGAACCTTTTGCAATCAGAATATATGGCAGTTTTAAAGATTAAAATGGAACATCAGCAGCAGCTTCTCTTTGTGTCTTGCTGCGCCGCCTCCTCCAGGTTGGCCCGATCTGATTCTGTCGACACAAAGATTATGGGTACATTAAATTAGCCTCAATGCTTTCATTATCAACATCTCTGCTTATTAGGAGCTATGTTATTTCTTACTGATACTATTTCCACATCCGATGCTAGCAGGGGCTCCATTCTCCATGTCCTTCAGCATGCACTTCTCAAAGGCCAAGGCTGCCACCCTGAAGAAAAAACCCTGCACGTTCTCCCCTGAAAATAAAGAAAAAGGTATACTTTCTTACGGTGACGCTCTGCAAAGACAATACTATTTGTATGCTTGTTTTCCCAATGTACTATGTAGCAGCCAGCGACAAGTAGAAGCTCTTGGTTTGACCTGTTTTAGACGAAACAGCCCAAAACTCTGCATGCATTTCTGTTGCTATCCTGATGGCATCTTTTTCTGTTCGCTGTCTTTCTTCTAAAGGCTAAAGAAGGAGAGAGTTGGGTAAAAGAAGAACAATGGGTTGTGTGCATAGTAAACATATACAATCAAATAAAATATGTTCACCATTAGGTCACTCTTAGTGCCAACCAAGAAGATGAAACAGGAGTCAGGTTCATTTTCTCTCATGGCCTCCTCCAACCATTGGCTATAAAAACAAAACAAAGTTCTTAGATTATTTGAATGTGAAACATGCCCTTCCAGTTGCATGTAGTATTTGAATTTGACTCTATACTATACAGAATCCTGTGACCCTGTAAAGGATACGCACTTACAGATAATGGATGTATGGATGTATATTAGAGATTTTTATAAACATGTATATGCTTTAGATCATTCTGGTTCCAGATCTCTAAATCACCACCAAAATGCCTATTGAGTCTAAATTGCCATGACTATGACTTAGACAATAAATGTTACATCTAGATACTTAATTCCGGGAAATAAACAAATGGAATGATAGATAGCTATCATTATTGACAGATACGCTGGTGATACATTGTCACTTTTTTTGTTTAACATTTACTTTAAGTTACTACATCCCAGTGTGTGGCAACAATTGCTGGCTGTTATTTTGTGACAGAGATGTCTTTACAATTAGATATTACTGGCTGCTGACTCAGTGGTAGCTTTGCCATTAATTATCTGATGTTGTATGTGTCTAAAGAAAACACCATTGTACTGTAGGTCAGGGCACATTGTTGAATTATCCCAATGATAAGGTTGTGTCAGACCTACCTTGTATGATCGAGGGACTTAATGTCTGCCATGTCAAAGACTGTGATAATGACTGGAAAAGATGAACAAAAAGTGTCAGCATTATTAGTTTACACTAGCTAATATGTAAACTGGTCTCACCTAGCATCAGATCCACAATAAAAAACTATCTTACCCTGAGCTCCTCTGTAGTATGCAGTAGCGATGCACTTGAATTTTTCCTGCCCAGCAGTATCCCAGCTAACGAAAAGAAAGTACTTAAGAATGGCAAAAAACTAAAAAGAAAAGTACTCAGAAGGTACTGTACATGTATGCAGAAGATCAAATCAAACTACTCACATCTGAAGGGAGAAAGGCACTCCGGATATCTCAAACCTCTCAATCTCAAAGTCAACACCTATGGTGGCCTTGTAGTCTCTTTCAAATACATCCTTACAGAACCTGAAAAAGGCATATTTATTTGTGTGGTGTTCAGACACAATAGAATAGTGTCAAACCAGATTTGTCTATAATTATTCTGCTTTTTTTAGTACTAAATCCCTAACCTGCTTTTAGGTGGAATCAGTTAGTTACAAAAGACTGATGTGTTCATACTATATAGTCAAGAAACATGTTCTAAGGTTAATGCATGAACTGGGTTTCCAACCTTTTCCAGTCAGGATAAATCTGATTGTCTTTAAGATGGTTAGCAGCACGGCGAAGTGCATCACTAAATGACTACGATATCTTTCTGGTCAATCCTTTTCAATTGTAGATACCTGGATACTATTTACATCTTTAAACTCTTAACAGTATCCGATTAAACAATATTCAGGAACTGGCCACTACCCATAGACTGTGGTGCAACCTGTGATAAAGGATCACAGGCACTCGCCATATATTGTGATCACAGTTAAATAGGTTCCATCTTAATTGGCTAATTGTTGAGTTGTTTGTACCTATTAATGAGGCAGGTCTTCCCCACATTCAGGTCTCCAACAACCACCACTTTTGACATTTTCTGGCGGTCCCATCTTCAAAGAAGACAACATGACAGTGAGATGTTAAAGCTTTTCATTTGATGTTAATCTATAAGGCATTGACACAAATCAGGAGACTCACGGCTGACGCCTGGTGGCTCCGTCTTTACAGGCTGCTTTAGCCTGAATGTCCCAGTCTTTCTTCAGCTGCAGAGCCGCGTTACGTGTGTAGCACTAAAAAACAACAAGAACATACATTACTTACATGTATTTGCCATTACATACACTGATAACAAGACTTAGTCCACAGCCAGAGATTCTGAAAGGCTGTACTTACGCCAAGCAGTGCTTTGAGTTAAATGCTAACATGCTAACAATGTTAATGCTAACATGCAGATGGTTAGTATTATGTTCACCATGTTTAGTGGTTAGATTCCTAACATTTAATAATAAAGTATTAGCCAAACTAAACAATGTATGTGATGATGATGCTAAATGAAAAGTGAACGGATCTCATTCAACTCAGTTCATCTCGAGTGGGACACTCGTTTTTATACCACACGTCAGGGAAATCCATTGATAGGTTGTTGAGACATTTCAATCAAAACCATGAATGTACTGTAACCCTAACAGTGGCACTACAGACAGTCAAAAGTGTTAGGGAATCATTTGCTTAGGTATTCAGCCTTTGACACAGTTCATAATGTTCTCCTTTCACTGTTTCTTTTCCCATGGCATAGGTCTACGGCCTTCAGGTATTGCTGCTATCTCTCTTAAGGAGGGGCAGCTTGGGCGCATTGTTGTTGCCAGCTTATGACTGAGCACAAGCTGACATGAGATCATCAGAAGCCCTTATTTTTAGGAACGTAGGTTCCCTGGTGCACAGTCTTTTCTATGGACGACAGCTCTAGTTAGATTCAGGGTCCATATTTCTTTAGTCTCACTGATGAAGAATGTTGATTATTACACTCCGAACTAATTAAAACCTCCAACTACAGAAGAGGTCTTCAGAATTGATTTGGCATCTCAACCTGTGTCAACTCTTGGCTCTTGACATGTCTTGTGAATTCTCCGGCCGAAGCTCCAAATAAACCGTCAGTGTTTGCCATCAAAGCTCCAGCTCTCCTCGTGTCTCTCTGAGTCCTGTTTCCAATTGCTTCAGAAGTTTCCCTCACAAAAAGGATCACCCAAGTATTTAGGATACATTGTATGGAACCCATGAATGCCTGTATAATATGTGTTATCAATTCATTAGGTATACGTTTGATTTGATGATTCCAGAAGATGAAAAGTCACCAAAGCAGGACAATTGTACCACTACCAACATGTATGGAAATCCATGTGATAGGTTACATTTCACTGAGGCAATTGAAAATGATGATGGCACTACAGAAAAGGTCAATTCTCATCTTGGGACCATGAAATGATTGTAGGTTCAAACTTTAATAATCCAATCACTGTTAGAGATATTCCTCCGCTGTTATAAGTCCCACCAATGGAAATGCCACATAGGATAGAATACAGGGGGTGGATGTCTGCTTTACTGAGCTACTCAACTGGACTCTGTGGTAATGCAACATCAGACCTACAGGCTACAGCCTCTATCTTGTTTGTGTGAGATGTCTGCAAACTAACGTATGTAGAAACTGGGGCAAGCACTTTGATTTCCTACTATTAGAACCTTGTGCTCTCAATACTCAGCATCTTACATTGAACACAAGACCTTTCCAATGCCTTAATGGCATCAACACAAATGGAGAACACAGAATGTATGATGATTTATCACATTTAAATACAACCAAAATCATTTGACATTGATTCTTAAAACACATTTTAAGATCCTTAGGTGCATTCTGGTACTGGCATGCATTCTATAATATTGTACATTCTGAGGAAAACAAGGATTAGGGCAGTTGCAGAGATAACCTGCAACTGGCCCCATTAGAATACGTTGTTAAATATTATAGATTCCTATCCAAATAAAGATTTTGAGGGAAGAAGGATATTTGGACTGAGTCTGTGATTGGGTAGCTTACTTCAACAGCCCATAATGAACCTGAGTGCAAGTATCTGACACTGATTTCCCTTGCTAAGAAAGTCAGTTAGAAGAAGTCACACGTTTCCAATTAAACAAACATCTTCTAGACCCCCGCTTCTACGATTCTAACCAGTGATCTCATTTAAAAGAAGGGGGTTTCCTTTGCCCATGATTGAATTGGATCAGACCATTGTCTCCTTGGAGAAAACAGGACGTACCTTTGGAAATTCCCAGATGACCCTGTCTCTGCTGATGGGTGGAGGGAATGGAATCTTCCCATTCCTGTTATCCTGCATGACAACCTGGGGGAGGGAATGTGTAACATGGGTTAGCCTCATCTAATTCAGTGTAATACCAAGCTCTTCTTCAATGTGTGTGTACATTTTTTCTAAAGACATATGTTCTCTGAAAACTGCATTAAGATCAGAGCATCAATCATGCCCCAATGCTAATTCTCATTTATATACATTATGTAAACAGAAATGGTACACTGCGATAATATACATAAACAAAGATGTATTACCTTTTATTGTATGTGTTACAGACTGAAATGAACAATGAAATAATACTATTTAAGCTGTTTAATTAGTATAGTACGGAGCAAAGGGACATGAAAAAAAAAAAAGAGAGAGAGAGAAAAAAAAGTCGGGTAACGGGTTAGTTTCTCGTGCGCACAAGAAAGTATCTTGTGAGCACGAGAAAGTATCTCATGTGCATGAGAAACTAACCCGTTATCCCGACTTTCTTTTTGTGGAGAAAGTTACCGCTGCGCCAAGGAGGAAGTGGAGCACACAGGAGACACCATTTCATTGCAGACTGTTATGTTTACGTGGGGAAATGACAGTGCATACATTATTTGAAGGGGGGGGGGGGTGCTAGTGAACTGTCAACGTGGGGGGAGCCTTGCTGCGGGGAAACGGTGGACCTCTGTTGCCTGTCAGCGCAACTTCAATGATGCCGTTTAAAAACATAAACATTTAAGGGCGGTGCCGGTGTTGTGCCAAATGATGCACCCCCGGCGTGAAATGCACCCCTAGTCACGGGAATTCGCATTTGAAAATGAAACGTTTACACCTTAAAACAATGCTTAAAATGAAAAGTAAACGTCCAGGGTTTTTTTAATGGTAATTTTCAGACTGTGAGTCGTTTAGTGGTAGCTCATATCTTGATTCTTGGGGTTAAACTTTTCGCTCCGTATTTTGATGGTTGGGTTGTTGCAATATACGTTGGTCAGGGGGACATTATTTGTTGACGCACAGGTGGCCCGAGGGGACGACATCAGCCGAGGGACCAGGCATGAGCGTCAGTTCTGAAGTTAGCACGGCTAGGATGTTGCATTGTATCTTGTGGAACATTACAAGTAAAGTACGTGAGAGTAAGATAGAGTGTGTCGTTATACTGAAACATGGGGTGTTGAATCCTGGATTTTGCATTCATTCGTCACTTCTTTTTCAGTTATTTTTTTATTTAATATATGTTTTTATTTAATTGTGACGTCCTGTCTGTATACACGCGCTTTAAAATGTATTGTTTAATTTTACATATTTATCATATAATAATCAAAACATATGTTTACAAATGTTACACTGGGTGTTTCTCAATGTCGAGGAAGGCTGCTACAGAGCCACTATTTCAAGCATACTACGTCATCGAGTGCCGCCGAAGGACTGCTCCAATGTCCAGCATACTTGGAATTCTACCGAGGCCGGCGTACTTCGTAGCGAGAAATGTCGAGACTGCACATGTGTAGACTCTGCGGTCTTAAAATCCCCACAATGCTTTGCGCACGGACCCATTTCCAAATCTTTGGCGGAAATAGCGCTCCATTTAAGGCGGGGCATTTATGACGCACACCGACGCACACCAACACACCTGTTACGGCCCCTACACACAGCCGCGGGCGTTATCGCTTGCCGGAGGGCTGGGCTGAAACTCGACCAATAACCAATCACATGAATCTCCCGCCCCAGACACACAAGCACGCGGTTTGATTGGCTAGAGCTTGTACTGGCTTATGATTCGATTGGCTGACGCCTCCATCGAGGCGTCAAAAGTAGAACATTGCTCTACTTTTGCAGCGAGCACCGCGGGAGAAACTACGCGTCGCTCCCAGAATGCAGTTCGGCGACTCGTGACGTCACCCCATTCAAAGTGAATGGGCAGAAGCGTTGAAGCGTCAACGCCCGTGGCCGTGTGTAGGGGCCGTTACACAATTCTTTGCTTTCCGAGGCTAGGAAGGATTCTTGCCTCGCTTCTGAAGCAAGTAACTCGGAAGACATGCTACCAAGCAAGCGTCCTCGACATTGAGAAACACCCATAGTCTTTGTCAGCATATTTTTGCCACGTTATGCACCCCTTGCTATCTTACATAATAAAAGAGTCACAGACATGAAACTTGCTCCATTTATTGGTACTAGTCCTATACCCTCAAAAATGCTTGAGGGTGGGATTAATAGAAGCATCTTTTTTTGGGG
>CALSBZ010042830.1:38947-50362 GCA_943591055.1 Gobionotothen gibberifrons | reverse complement strand
TAGTCGACTAATCGATAAAATAATCGCCCGATTAATCGTTTTCAAAATAATCGTTTTCAAAATAATCGTTTCCCCCCAGCACTAGTAGACTAAAAGCTTTAGGAATCCAAACTATAACATATGTATCAATATTGATGCAAAATAAGTGAAATTTGACCTTTTTAATTGTGGTGGCCCGCCACAAATAAATCAATGTATGGGAAACACTGGACTGTCTGAATAGTCTATATTTAATGCTAAAATTACAACTATGATGGCCAATTACACTTTGAAAAAAAACATTAGCTGATGCTGAAGATGATATTTCACTTTTATAAATCAGCTACCTGGATATTGTTGGCCATGCTGAACACTAGGCATTTGCTAGTGACTTCTGTCTCAGTGCCGGGGGTCTGGTTGCCACAGTACCTTATTAGTTTTCTGCAAACATCACAGGTTGCAGTATTTTGGTCTGCAGCTGTAAAACAACACCAAGCGGCTCTCCTCTTATTCTCTGCCAAGCAGCCAGCAGTGCGCTGCTGAGTCATGTGACTGCACGCCTGCAACACTCAAAGTATATAGCTTTGGGGGAGGGGGAGGGGCAGAGGGAGCATGAGCAGAGTGAGTGAGTGTAACAGGAATTGTGCTCTGAACAGAGAAGAGAAACTGAAACTTAAGTATCGATCACATCACGCATACCAACTTTGGTAGCGATACATCAATATTTGTTATCGATCCGCCCACCACTAGTCCATACACACCATTCCAATGTGTCAGTACGTCTTGTAATTAAAGTTAAATAATAAGCTTTCTGTTGATGTTGTTAGGTCTAGGTTTGTTATGTGTTTGTATGAATATCTTTGAGGAATGTTCAATGATTTAGATTTTTAACTGGTAGGAGTTATGTCACTGTTTCCGTAGTGTAGTGGTTATCACGTTCGCCTAACACGCGAAAGGTCCCCGGTTCGAGACCGGGCGGAAACACTTTATTGTGTTTTTGAGTATTTTATATGCCTTATCTTTATCGGCCATAGATGTTTAACCCTTGTCCCTGAACGTTTACCCCAGAAATTGCTGCTGCACTTCGGTGTGTGTGTGTGTGTGTGTGTGTGTGTGTGTGTGTGTGTGTGTGTGGGTGGGTGGGTGGGGGGGGGGGGGGGGGGGTGTCGGGACTTACAATAATGTAAGGACAATAATGTGAATGTGGGCTTAGTTACCCTGCAGTAAGACACATTCAGATCATTGGCCAGTTCATAGTTTTCGGCAGTGTGAATGGGGGATGGTGGTCTGCTATTGTTGTGACCACATGGGAGAGCTTGCATGAAAATAACAAGAACTTAGTTATATCTTTCTATATTTAGGGAAAAGATAGACGCCCAACGTGGGGCTCGAACCCACGACCCTGAGATTAAGAGTCTCATGCTCTACCGACTGAGCTAGCCGGGCTGTTTAATTTGTGAAAACATGTGTGTGATTGTTTGTGTCACAGTGTTGGAAGTTATTGTTTCATAGTCCCTAAATTCGTTCATGTGTTCTGTAATTCAATCAAAAATATATTGGACTTGAGGCAAATATTCTGCCAGAGAAAACATACACTCACCAGCCACTTTATTATGTACACCTTGCTAGGTTGGACCTAACTGCCTTAATTCTTCCTGGCATAAACTGCGTATCACTTCTCTTAACTTGTATCCCTGCGTCTTAATCCTTCCCACCAGGGATGCATGGAGAGACGCAAAAAAAACCACGAGAAGAGAGAGGACGCAAGGAAATGTGTTTTAGGAGCAATGGGACGTCCTTTCATCCGGAGCGTCATGTTAAGCAACGTGCGTTTGTGATGACACCGGTACAGCTGATCAGCAGACCCTAACCCAGCCAGCCCTGTCCCCATTTTATTCACACACACAAAAGCCGGCACAGATAAGCGTCATGGGACGCTCCTTAACCTCTTAAGCCCGAAGGTCCCCCCCAGTGGACCCCACCCAGAGTTTTTTTCCGAGACTATGTCTCAGGGCTTCTTAACATTTATTACTAAACTATTAATGTTCCATACCCTTTTAAAGGTAAGAAACAACGCTAACTGACAATATGAACCATTTTTAGCTAAAAAAAACACAAGAGTAATACCAAGCCTTTGAATTAGCATTGAGCTAGCAAAATGCTAACGCACTTTTACACAGAACTCACGGTAGAAATGCCCTTATTACTATCTTAACTGCACAAACAAGATATACGATTTAAAGCTGAGACTCCACAGATTCCAGACATGTAATGTCATCACTGTACGACCCCGAATTGCGGAGCTATCAGCCAGAAAAGAGAAAGTAAACAACATCCGGTAATTACGTCTTACCTTTTTTGATTTGTGATCAAAAGTTGTGTTCACCGGAATAAAAACGCCGCTCAAGGTTAATCCAATGTCTTTGTGTCACGTAGAATTTTTTACTGATAATCCATCATCATATTTATGGCAATATACTGGGTATAAAGTTTTGCAGTCCAGGCTTACACTTTCAGATATGCTTCGTTTGCTTCTCTATTATGTCCGCTATGGTAATGTTTACGTGGATTTGGGAACTGCCCCTCGATTCTATTGGATCTGATGGTTAAGAAAAGGTGTAAATCACACGAATCGACCAATGGGTTCCAGAGATATGGTCCTGCGTAAAGTATAAAGAATGCCAGCCAGCGTAACAACATTACGCAGAGACTTCACTTATTGTTTACTACGTGAAAGGAAGCAGGAATTCCAGCAGCACCCAGAGAGCACGGAGCACAGAGCGGACAGCAGATACCAGAGCAGATTACAATATTAGCGTTTAGGACTTTTTCTGTACTTTGACTTTTGTCAAATAATGTCTCACAGGAAAGAGATGCTTAGTACTTTACAGGCAATGGAAATTGTGACTAATGTTGACAGCGATGCAGATATGTTACCCACGATCCTCGTCGCCCCCTCCCCCACCTCCCCCACCACTTCAGTTGGAGTCAAACTTCATTTTGTATGTTTTGTTTTTTGTTTTTTTTTACATATTTTTTTACAACAGTTGTATTTGGATGGAATGAATACCTATAGTGAACATTCAAAGTAATAAAATGATTTTTACAGTGAAAAAGGTCAAATGGAACTGACGGTTCCCAAATTACCCAGAGGTGAGTCCGCCTGGACTTTATTTTTCTAAATCTCTCTAAAAAGGTCAAATTTCACTTGTTTTGCATCAATCTTGATACAGGGTACTTATTATATGTTATAGTTTGGATTCCTAAAGCTTTTAGTCTACTAACCCATCATGCAAGGGTGGTTTTCACTACAAGTAAAGGTTTTTAGTTTTTATGTTTTTACTATGTTCCATCTGAATTTACTTTAAAATAAAAACATCTGTATTGATTCTGACACTTCTACATCCAACTCACAGATGTAACCTTGCTTTGAGAAAAATAATTATTAATTTACCCCTTTTAGAAGTGAAGATATATGATTTGTTGTGTTAGTGGCATTTTCGAGCCTGAAACCTGAAAAACAGGCTCAGGGCTTAAGAGGTTAAGATGGCGCACACAAATCAACTTCCAGTGAGAACGAGGAGCGAGTAAATGACAAATTAGTGACGTGAGACCCATCCATAGACTCAACAAGTAGCTGGAAACATTCAGAGATTTTGGTCCATATTGACGTGATAGCATCACTTGATGCAGCCGATTTGTCTGAAATAAATAAATATGCTGAAGACCGGCAAATCTAAATCTTTCCGGTCAAAATGTCTGGTCAAAATCATTTCCCTTTAGCGCAGGGGTCTGCAACCTTTTTGACCAAAAGAGCCATTTTGCCCCCTTTTCCAACCATTTGGTCTGGAGCCGCAAAACATATTTGATAGCTTGATAGCTTATAAAGTTGTATTTATTGTTATATCATAGACAAAAACTACATTTCTTTTGCATTTATTATTTATCACATTATATAAAACTGTTAACCTCTAATAAGAAACAAAGAACTCCTACTGTATAAGGAGAATAAACTTGGGGAGTCCTCTGCACATTTGAAGGAAAAAATATATAATTAAAATGGCCCACTTTGAAATAAATAAAACATATAGCTGCACCCTAAAAATAGTTAACTGATTGAATTATGACTGAAGATCGTCAGCTGTCTTTCTCTTCCGTTTTTCTCTTCCGTTTTTCTCCTCGATACGTAAAGACTGCTGCACCTTTGACAACTTCTCTCTACATATCAAACATACCGGTAAACCAGCATCGTTTGCTTGACGTAGAACTAAACCCTCTGTGTTCCTCCGATACTTTTATTTTATTTTATTTATCCATAGTTCGCTCATCGAGCCGGGGGTCAGGTTATTCGCCTGCAAGAAAAGACGCTGGTGCGGGACCGTAGCAGGATATGGCGCATATTTTAGTTGACCTAATTAAAGCTGTTTTGTTTTTTATTTATGTGTCACAGTATCACCTCAAAATACAAGATGCCAAACATTTTCAACCATGCAACTAAATATAAATAGTCCTACAAATACTTTTATTTTATTTCCTTCTTATTTTTGTCTAAGCTCAAGGGAGCCAGAGCAGAGGGCTTAAAGAGCCGCATGCGGCTCGAGAGCCGCGGGTTGTCGACCCCTGCCTTAGCGCAATACTGCATCAGTTGCGCCACTTATGTGACAGACAAGAAGAGTACATTCTAATGTCTAACATTTAATGTGAAGAAAGAGATTTATCCTCCTGACAGGGACATTTTGACCCCTCATTTAAAGAAATGCATAATGCTGCGCTATACTTTGCCGCCACACTGCGTTGCCAAGCAACGCTTATTGTTTGTTTATGTGTCCTTTGATACGCAGGCAGTCATATCATTAGCCAGAACTAGCTAGATCTGATCGATATGGACATAAACGCGAGTGAAGTCTAATCGGACGCGAGAGAGAGAGAGATCAGGGATCAGATCAGCTGCTGCTGATGGAGACACGCAGCTCTGCATGATCACCTGCAGCTCTACATGATGCAGCTCTATGATTACCTGCATCTCTGTCCGCTGTGATGGACTGGTGAGCGGAGCAAAACACACACTTCAAGTTAGAACTAACACACTTTAATTAGTTTGTTTAATATAGAGTCGTTATCAATTTGTTTTAAAGCTCAATAAATAACAAAGAAGACCTTTGACCGGCACTTTTCTCATTTTGTCCGGAAGATTTAAACTTTAACGGACATGTTGACCGGCAAAAAGAAATTCTAACGGAAACTCTGCCTCAGACGCCAGGGCAGGATTGCTGGAGGTGCGGGCAGCCCGGCCACTTCTCCTGTGAGTGCCCGCTCATGGATGTCGGACAGCTGGTTAGGGTTGCGGGACCGCCGGTATCCTGCCCCGGTCCCGAGGGGTGGTGAGTTTCGATGGCTCCCAGCTACACCCAAACGCAGCACTCACTCACCCACCCTTTACTGTGATTAGGGACAGGCTGTATCGTGTGAGCCGTGACACACAGACAGGAGAGTTAAATACCCAGTTGTTGTTGCCAAAAAGCCGTCGGGAAAGGATTTTCCAGGCGGCTCCTTATAACCCCATGTCAGGTCACCTAGGGTACGACAAAACACTACACCGGGTCATGGCCCGATTCTATTGGCCGGGCATTCACGCAGATGTGAAGCGGTGGTGTGCATCCTGCAGTGAATGTCAGCTGGTTAACTCGCAGGCCACCCCAAAAGCGCCTTTGCGCCCCCTACCATTGATTGAGGTGCCTTTTTGAGAGAGTGGGTATGTACCGATACCAGATTTACCACCATAACCTCCTTAAAGCATGGAGAGAGGTGGCGTCTGCTTCTCTGGCCACCACGGTGATTGAGAGGAATGAGTTGGGACCGGAGGTAATTAAAAACAACAGATTAACCCCGGTCTGTTGTGACGACCATCTCTCACCGGGTCAGAGAGCAGACGTTGCCTCGTTGCAAAGGTAGTTTGCCGATGTGTTCTCCACGCTGCCAGGGCGCACCTCTCTCATACACCAGCACATAGAAACGCCCTCGGGCATGACAATTAGATCACGGCCCTATCGGCTGCCTGAACACAAGAGGAAAATTGTTCAGGCGGAGCTACAGGCCATGCTAGAGATGGGAGTGATAGAAGAGTCCACCAGTGACTGGTGTTTCCCTGTCGTGCTGGTACGTAAGTCTGACGGGTCAATCCGGTTCTGTGTGGACTACCGCAGGGTTAATGAGGTGTCCAAATCCAATGCTTACCCAATGCCCGGGTCGACAAACTCCTGGATCGGCTAGGCACTGCTTGCACAAGAGTCTAAGGAAAAAACGGCCTTCTGCACTCCGTATGGTTTGTACCAATTTGTCACACTTCCTTTTGGGTTGTTCGGGGCTCCAGCCACCATCCAGCGGCTCATGGACCGGGCCCTGCGTCCCCACTCTGCATAATCCTCTTTCACCTACCATAAATGGTAAGCAGAGTAAATCAGAATTGAATTCATTAACATTAGTTAGAAATGAAGTATTAACATTTGTGCAGATTTAAATAGGAACATTTTCCTGTTTAAGTGGCAAGGGCACAATAAGGCCTCTGCAAGCTGGAATAAGCAGACAACATTTTGCTTGAGCAAAGTTCATCAAACTTTGGTGAGGTTATTCTACTGTAAGCTTTGTAGAAACTGGAACAGGAAATATATCAGCTGACCATACTATGGATATTTAGAGCCACATTAACTGTTGTGGTTCAATATAAATGGAAGGTTTTCTTGACTGGAAAATAAATTCGAAATCCAAGTTCCAACAGTAATTTGCCCAGTCATGCAACATTCTGGGACTTCCACTAAATAGATGTTTGAAAAATATTGTTATCCTTCTCAAATTATACATGGTTTTATCTCACTGAAGAAAATGGACAAAAATAACACAACAAACAAATATGAAGCTGATTCTAAACTTGGTGTAAATGCACCAACGTTGTAATATAGATTTGAAGAGATAAGTAAAGACATAAAGTTCACATTGCAATCTTTTACAAAGACTTAATTTGATAAAAGTTTGACTCGAAGTAGATTATATTATCTTTGATTATGGACAATCTTGCCAGCAATGTGTGAATTCCTCTTCTGAACTCTGTTTGCCACCATGTAGCGTGCAATCTCAACATTTTCTCCACCTTTATCTGACCTCACACGTGATGGCACACCGTAGACATTGGCGGATTCCAGAAAGCTTCTTATGACTGTTTTGTGGTTGCCCGATTGTTGGTGGCAGCACTCAAGCACATTAATGCGGCTTTCACACCAGCGCTTTTCCCGTTCTGGCTCCGTGCTAGAGCTTTTCTGGTTCAGCTCCGGTTTCCCTTTTCTGCTCCCGTTTTGTTCACACCGCCCAGAGCCTGACTGGTGCTGCTGCTGCGTCACCGTTTACATCGCTGATTTGCTCCCCAACGGCGTTACGGCGCTCACTACAACAACAACAACAACGGGGGACTGCGTCGGGTCGATGATCGTGTTGCTTTTAATCATACGAAGCCAGATTAAATTAAATAACGACTTCTCCAACCTTATACTCCCACTAGGGCTGTACCCGAATATTCGAATATTCGAATATTCGTTCGTTGACCAACTATTCGGGTTTCAATTTCATTATTCGGATATTCATTTATATATTTTTTTCTTTCCCTAAATGTATGCTATCAATAAAGGCGAATTGCCATATTCTTATACTATATTTATACTTTTGAATTGCACTGTTAAAATGCGGAAATATATACAATCTCAGCCTGTGCTCCTGACATCGCGTTCACTCACGGCCCCTACACACGGCCGTGGGCGTTAACGCATGTCTGAAGCTCGACCAACAACCAATCACATGAATCTCCCGCCCCTGACACACAAGCAGCGGTGTGATTGGCTAGAACTTGTACTGGTGGGATAAATGCGTGTGTAGTCTCTTTCAACCTGTCTGAGTCAGAGCGAGAGTTAAACAAAAAAAGTCAGAGCGAGAGTTAACAGCTCCTCTAGTTGCATCTGTACTGTAGCTAGTAGCCTATAGTTTCACCCCAGCTGCCACCCCAGTTGGCAGCTTTGTTTTGAAAGGAAAGTTGTGGCTCATCGGACATTTATGAGAGAAAGTCTCTAATGTCCGAGTGCAAGTGAATGCAGCACAAGATGCACGTCTTGTAACCCCTCCCCCGGCCCTGGCGCAAGCGTGGAAATATGATTGGCGGCGATTTCATTTGAACGGGAATATGCAATACGAGAAGCATTCTGAACCAAGTACTGAAGGAATGAGGTATTTGCGGTCTACAATGACAGAGAAGAGACTGTCAAGTTTGGCTGTACTCTGCATTGAATCAAAACGCCTCACAAATACGTTTGTGAGGCGTTTTGCTGAACAAGATGGTAATCGCCGCATTCAGCTGTAATAGACATGTCAACTTGATGCTCTGCTCACGGATGAGCATACAAAACTGTTAAGATGATGACCTTACGTGTGTAAATATATTTTTTTCTTTGTGGGGGTCTGCCCCCAAAAAACTGTTTTAAGTCCTGAGAAAGTCAAATAAGACGGTGTGTAAAACTGCACTGCCCAGCCAACAAAAAGTAACCACTTTGATTTAACTAGGCCAGTAGGTAAGGACATTCCACTGGATCATAACTGAAGTATAAAATAATGCATGACTGAAGTGATGGAGATCATGTTTGAAGGCAAACTAAAAGAGGGAATAACAGGTCAAATCAAGCAAATCCCCCTCTCAGATTCCAAAGCAACCAGAAGAACAGAAATACTGGCTGGTGATTTGATTAATCAGCTTTGTGATGGAATACAAAATGCACAGTGCATTTCCTTAGCTGTGGATGAGTCCACTGACACCACTGACAATGCTCAGTTGCTGGTGTTTGTGAGTTTTTATGATGAGGCAAAGGGGGAGTTTGTTGAAGATGTGTTGGGCCTGACGAACCTCAGTGGACACACAAGGGGGCAAGACATTTATAAAGCAATAATGGGAATGCTGAATGAAAGAGGGTGCAGCTGCCTTTATTCAGAGTCGCAGTGTAAGAGCTGCACAGTTATGAATAGGGATGGGTACCGAGAACCGGTACCAAGTCAATACCGGTACCTGATTGGACGGTATCGGTATACCGTTAAGCCGCTGGACAAACGGTGCTGCTATCGGTATATGTGTTACGTCTACTTCCTTAGTTTAACTTTAAACCATTCTGGTTGGTTGGGAACCCTTATCCCGTGTGATGTATCCGGTTTGAGACCCCTCTGATTGGCCACTGTAAATGCCACTCGTCATCTCGCTCAACAGCGCTCTTATTATTGTTGAGACTCCCGTGCTAGTGCTAATAGTGCTAGCAGTAGCACGCTAACAACATCCTCCTCAGTGCAACCCACATCCATGGTGCAACCTGATACGATTTGCGGGCCGTGTGTAAATGTGACCTGAGCGAAGGCTCGCAGGCAGGTTAGCTGCTGCGCACGGTAATATGTTTTGTTTACCTGAGTGAGGTCTTGTAGGCACATCGCCTTGTCTTTTTTTTGTTTATTAACACTGACAGTGTATTAATGTGAGCTCCTACACCTATAATAATTTGGCCTTTCATTGAATGCTTTATAAACCAGTTAAACTTACAGATGTCATTGTGAATTGGAAAACTGCATTTAAATGTTGTTAAAGGTCAACGTTTCAATCATAGACTGTATATGTATGGTTCAGCAATTGTTGGTCGTTTTCTAGGAATTGACATATTTTAAGCTCAAATACTTTGTTCTATGTTTAAACCTTCAGACACATTTTGACGTGTTTCAGTTCAGCACATCATTTATTTTGTGATGATTTAAAAGTACAATCCAGAATAATATACGCACTCGCCTTTATCTTTTTGCCATCTTAGCCTTTTTACCAATTTCTTCATATCACAGTTTTGCATGATGTCACTGTAGGACAATGTTTTAAGGATCTCTTGTCGAGCTAGGTTGTCAGTTTGAAATGTCTGGATGAAGATGTAACTGATTTACAAATGTTAAAGAAAATGCCTCTTTTCATCCTCTGTCTGAGGGAAAACCCCAAAAAACATGATAGGGCCAGGCCCCTTTAAGTTATTTTATTTATTTTTGTCTTCTTCTGAGAAGCTAATGTATAAGTTATACAGTTATTTCTGCAAGGAAATTACAATAAAATGACTGTTTAATCTTCACATCTTGTATTCATGTCTATAATTTTAAGCACCAAATTATTGAAAAGTATCGATAAGAGTACCGAAAAATACCGATACCGATAAGCAGTACCGGTACCGGTATCGATAAAATCCTAACGATACCCATCCCTATTTATTTCTGTGTCCGTATGCTAATGAGGTAGGCGTTCCTAACCTCAGTCTGAAGCAGGATTGGTTAAAGGACTGTGATCATTTCTGGCAGATTGGGCTTTACTACTAATGCCTGGCTAACCACGCTGATTCGAATGCAGGAGAATTACTGTTTAGCCCTTATACATCCATGGTTTATCCACAGTTGTAATTGTTGACAATTCAAATATACTCGGGTTCATTTATGGATATTGGTTTAAGAGCCATTTACGATCATTTACGATCATTAGCGGACCATTTAGAGAATGGCGAACCAAAAGACTTATGTTCAGTTTCATGTGGAACGATGTATAGAGGAATTGGCTCAGCTCGACATGGATGTGGAGGTTGACCCAGCTGTGTTTGAGAGTCTTCAAGAGGTTGACCGGCAACTTAAAATCCTCTCGGAAACAGAGGAGGCGACCCTTGGGCGTCCATCTTACATGTTATCCCCAAACGTTATTGAAGCACACCATCGTTAGGGGCACACCGCTGGGGACATCGCACAGGTGTTCCGGGTGTGCGAAAGAACAGTCGGAGGATGACACAGTACGGGATAAGGTAGGTTTACTCCGCATTCTTTCACATTTTTTGTCTGGTTTTCCTTTCTTATATTGTTTGGGTGTATATCAGTGTACACATTTTTTAGACGTATTAACTTGTATTTATTAATGATAAAGTTTCATTAGCCTACATTTCCTCAATCCAAATTAGCCTACTTGTTTATATATTGTTTACATATTTATTAAAATGGTAATAGGCAATTTATATGTTGAAATCAGATAGACATGTGTCAGGGCAAAGATGCAAACACGCTTTGTTTGTATCAAAGCATGATTGTCCACAGCAGGGGTCGGCAACCTTTTTTATATGAAAAATGTTGTCAGCGTGCCGACGATCGTGAATTATCAACAGGAGGGCGGGGGGAGCCTCGCTGCGGGGAAGCAGTGTGTGGACCTGTCAGCGCAACTTACATGATGCCGAATTTAACAAACACATTTAAATAATTGGTTTAAATGGCATAATAATAAGGACGATTCTCCAGAACACACATGTTATGATATTAACCCTCTGGAGTCGGTGGACGCGCCGGCGCGTCCAAGTGCAC
>CALSBZ010042830.1:0-25821 GCA_943591055.1 Gobionotothen gibberifrons | reverse complement strand
CTCCTCCCTGTGGTCTGCCAGGAGCCCCCAGAGCCCAGCCTCCTCCCAAGCAGTCTCTGGGTGCTGTCCATGTACGGCAGGGATATCCTCTCACACATGGACCATATCAAGGCCAGCATCACCTCCACATTTGGTTCCATCTTAAAGATGCACTCAACCAAAAAGGTCAAATATAACGTGACTGTGTATTTGATTTCCATGTTTGTTAAACTCTCTTATAAACAATAACATTAAAAACTCGTTTTTATTATAAATGTGTTCGGTTATAAATCTGGAAACATTAACTGCTATAGATCATTTCTAATAAATGCCTCAACTTCGCTGTTGTCACATTCCAGATCACAAAGCATCAAAGCAGGGTGGAGCAGCTCTTCCCTGCTCCACCCTCAGGTCCTCAGGTGGAGATGCAGCTCTTCCCTGCTCCACCCTCTGGTCCTCAGGTGGAGATGCAGCTCTTCCCTGCTCCACCCTCAGGTCCTCAGGTGGAGATGCAGCTCTTCCCTGCTCCACCCTCTGGCCCTCAGGTGGAGATGCAGCTCTTCCCTGCTCCACCCTCTGGCCCTCAGGTGGAGATGCAGCTCTTCCCTGCTCCACCCTCTGGTCCTCAGGTGGAGATGCAGCTCTTCCCTGCTCCACCCTCAGGTCCTCAGGTCGTGATGCAAAGTTTCCCAGCACCACATCTGAGCTCTCAGATGGAGCTGCGGCTCTTCCCTGCTCCACCTTTTGGCTCCATCATATGTACTCCAGTGAGCTCACAGGTTCCTGTCCTGGTCACTGCTCCACCGGCCCTGAATGCCAGCCTCTCTCTGCTTTTCCTGCTCCTGCTCCATCCAGCCAAAAACTGACCAGTGCAGAAAGTTTGGGACAGCGGATACTGGACACAGCCTGTTCGGCCCCCTTAGGTCATAAGTGTAATGTTTAATGAAGGTTTCACATTGTTCATTGTTGTTATAGGACTTTTATTTTGACGCTTTAAGTTGGACAGGAAACCGGGTACAGGAAGTAGGAGAAAGTGAACTGAAGAGTAAAAGGGTCAAGTCCGTCAGAAAGCAATGACTGCAAGTGTAAGGATTAGTAACATGTATTGTGTGTATTTATGTGATGACATTTGGAGATGTTTAAGCTTGTGTGGAGTCTATTTTTATATAACATTACAAGGTTGATTGTTATTATTACATGATATGCTTATTGTGCTCATGAGATGTTGCTATGACTATGGAATAAATAGACACAATCACCAATCCCAGGTTCTGATGGGTTGGATACGAAACGAAGGGAATAGTCATAGAAGAAAGTTTAGCTGCATTAGAAATGTTGCAAAGACCAGACCAGACATACATGTCATTATTTGACCCAGTGTCTGCTTACATAAGTGTTGTTGCTGTCTGGATCACCGCAGAATGATACAGAGTACTGTCATAAAGAAATTGATATTGAATCCCCCCAGGGAACGTCAGTTAGAGAAACTAAAATAAATAATAAATGAGAGATCCCAAAACGTTGTTCTTTAAATGTTGTTTTGTGTTTTCTATTTGTTTTTGCTACTGAGAAGCTCAAATGCTATAGTTATACAGTTGTTTCTGAAAAATCATAAATATAATAACTTAAATAAATGTTATTGAATCTTTTCACATGATTCTGGATGAAAGTATTGATAAGAGTATCGATATATACCAGTAACGATAAGCAGTATGAAAACGATACCAATCCCTACTTATTAAACAGCCACCACTGGAATCTTATATCGGGGTAGATGACCTTTATCTGCAACTGAACATACTGATTTGAACAGAATGCAAATAATACAGACAATACAAGTCATTTACAATTTGAATGTCAACGTTTGAATTGAAGCTTGGCACTGTTCTAGTACGATCCTCCTTACTTGTGTGTGCTTGGATGGCATTAGTCCATACCACTGAGCCTGGTATCACACCTAATCATATTAGACAACACCATATTAAAGTGACCATGAAGGTGACAGTGGAGATAAAGCTTATTCCTTTATCTGTGCCCCGTCCTAAACTTGTGTTCCCCTCTCCTCTCAGTCATATGTTCCACACACTACTCCGATTAACAGAAGATAAATAACAACAAATAATGACTGAAGACCAAAAGGTAAGAATTTCAGGCTGTATTAGTTTGGTGTCATTAGAAATGGGTTAAACATAACTCTACCTCTTCACTGTTAAGTGGCGATCAATTGGTTTGCAACACATTTACATTCAGATATTTTCTTTGTATATTTATTAGTGCAATACCATTTTTTTTACAAGAAATGCTTAATGTTTTAGGTGGCATTTGGTGGTATATATGATTATATCCTTTAATCAAATCATTTGTTGATAGATATATTATAAAGTTGTATGTCTGTTCAAGTCATGTTATTCCACAAGTCAACTTTATGATCTTCATTTTAATTTCTTAAAACTAACCATGCACTAAAGGAATTGCTTTGATAAGGATTTCACTGATTGAGATTAAAGGGTATTATCACTTTCTGTTGGATGCAGTTTTCACTAGGATCCAGCTGTATCAGCACGATAGCTTTTAACCCTTAGATGCATAAGTGGGTCTTTTTTGACTCGGTGAGGTGGTTTTCTTGAAGTATCTTTGTAATTAAAAAATGTTATCATTTCATATTCCAGCTATTCCTCAAAAAACATGTTTTGGATATCATGCCATTCAAATGTTTAATTTACATTTTAAGAAATTGTAGTTTTTGTATTTCTACCCCAAGCTTCCATAAGTGGGTCAAAACTGACCCGCATGCTTTTTCTATGGGAACCTTTGATTCTTATCACCTGTTGCTGTCAGGAATACATTCACTGTAGACCACACAGACGACATCACAAGTGACACCTCTCAGGAAGATGATTTTACACAGCAAGATCTGATACCTGTCAGTATAATAATAATAATAATAATACATTATATTTGTATAGGGCTTTTCAAGGACTCAAAATTGCTTTACAATATAAGGGAAGGTTAGGGTGGGGGGGTTAGGACTATCAAACTTGATCAACCGGCATGGATTGATGGGGGGTGGGCTATGAGTAGACAAGAGGAGAAGAGATGAGTTTTGAAAAGGGACTGGAATACTGTGAGGGTCTCAGAATAGCAGAGATCTTTGCATCGATATGTTCAAAGCGGTTTTTTTCAAAATGTAAAAAAAAAGTCTAAAATGATAAATAGTGAACAATTAAATATAAAACATTTCTAGTGTGAACCAAAATATAATACAAAATATTATACAAGTGATTTTTCTTAACCAAAATGACAGAAATGGCATAAAAAACATATTATTCTAATACGGGTCCTTTTTGACCCACTTATGGAAGAGTGTAGGGTCCAGTCACTCGGGCATCTAAGGGTTAATGTGGCTTCCTCCTGAGTGCATTACATGATACTTTTTTGAGCACCAGTCATCAAAGTTGGCATCGAACAACATTTCATTTATTGGAAGAATTCATGCCACTTTAGGTTCATTTGACTCAAATGAACCGAAATATAATGATTCGACATCACAGATGAGAAATATATATTCAATATAATGAATTCTGTATAGTCCTTACTATATTCATAAGTGAATATGCTGCCATCCAAATAGTTTTAAAATAAAAAGTTACATCTGTAGCTTTTCTCTAATTCTACATTTTTAGAATCACAGCAATAGAATAAAAATAAAAAGTAGCTTGGGTTATAAAAAGGTACACAGAAAAACATTTTAAGTTAGCAGAACATGTCAAATCACTCACATGCCACTACTTACTAAAATGCATTTGTAGACGTCAGACTTCTGGTAATCTCAGTATGATCTGATAAGTAGACATCAGCCTGGATCACAGTAACTGATTGTGATGACAACATGTTGCTGATAGTTAGGTCTGCAAGTGTCACAGTGATGAGTGCTGCGTATTCAAGTCAGGCCTAAGTTAGGCTGTACTAAAATGCCTGAATTAAAGACAATCATTTTCTCAGTATGTTTTGCCTTTTGTCCAGACTAAATGTCTGGTGGTATCTTATTCTTTTGACAATACATAGACAATAAAGTATCTTTATATCATACAGTTCAGCTTGAATCATGTATAAACACAACTGCTTCAAACAAGATACAATCAAATATAGTGAACTGAGCTAACTATTTACTAGCAATGCACAAGCAATACAATCAAAACTAAAACTCAACTTGGTATTTCAGGGGTTTATTTGGGATGGAATTGTAAGATGTTCTTTCCTAACTACATGTGTTCACCTGCGCTCTGTGACCGGTGAGATGATCCAGTTTGTGTGTTCTCTGTTAGACTGCTAGCATGATGTCCGACCAGGAGGAAGAGGAGCTACCTGTCAATCACACAGGTCAGAGGCATGAGTCAGAGAGATGCAGCAGACATGAATTGCTATATTGGCAGTCTAAATTCACACGTTTTCAAAATCATCATATCAGATTCAACACTTTGACATAAAACCGATAAATATGTATTTTATTGACGTATCATGCAATTATATTTCGAATGACTTCATGCAGTTTCATTTATACGTTATATTTAAGTATGTTTGTATGTTTTTATTTGTGGTCTTTCTTTGTATCTGCAGGTCCAAAGGGTGTAATAAATGACTGGCGGAGGTTTAAGTTGGACAGCTTGGGTCCGACTGTCCCTCAAAGCAAGAGAGAGCTGCTCAGACAAATGTCTAGCCCAAGAGAGGATGACAAGGAGAGACTCAACAGGAAGGTGGATGGAAACACTCATTGAACCTCACACAAAGGAAAACATGACATTGATAGATATTAGAGTAAATGAAAGGATGACAATAGACTAGAACTGTACAATACGTGCCAATGAAATGCTTTCTACAGAGATTTAGAATCCAAATTACAGCCTGAGTCTTCCACACACAAAGAAACAGAAATACACAAGACAGACTTAATCATACAACTAAGGTGCAGAATATTCTACTGCAGCTTTTTTATGTTCCTCAGTATGTAGCTTTTGACAAAAAACATCTGCCAATAGAATAGATTTGAATCTAACAAAACAAAAAGAAGTAACACAATATTCCTCACCCCCAGATGAGCGCTCAGGAGTACGAAATGATCCAAGAGGAGGATGAAGGTAGCCTGAAGCGCTACAGAACTCAGTCCATGCAGGAGATGCACGAGCGCCTGAGCTTCGGACCCGCGTTTGAAGAAGTCAAAGAACTTGAGTCTGGAGACGCCTTCCTAGAAGTCATAGAGAAGGAACATCAGATGACTCTCGTGATTATCCACATTTACCAGCACGGTGTCAAAGGTAGGTTCTATAGGTTTAGCTCATCCACTCATGTTACAATTAGGGCTGCCCTCAACTAAGGATTTTTCTAGACGATCAATCGTCTTCAATTAGATTAGTCGAATAATTGTTGCACGTTTATGATATATTTATTGTAAATCACTTTGGATAAAAGCGTCAGCTAAATGCTATGTAATTCAATGTAATGTAGTATACTATATGTTTCCACTCCAGTACTGTTTGCTAACATTCTGCCTTGTTTCCTCCTGTGTTAGGCTGCGAGCAGCTGAACTCATGTCTGGACTGCCTGGCTCTGGAGTACTCCAGCATCAGATTCTGCCGTATCGATGCTGTGGCTACAGGCGCTGCTGAGCGCTTCACCCCTGAGGTTAGTCAACTCTCTAAAGTAAAGCAGCAGAGAAAGTAATACTAATGGTCATATTATTAAGACAGGACCTATGACCAATTACACACATTTGATTGAATCACAATATTCCCTATCAGGTATATGTAGCAGTGTTTGTAGTCACACTTTTAAGAATAACTGTGAGGTCATGAGAAGCAAATTGATGTTAAACACCTCACATGACAAGCATTTGTCAAATTTGAGTGTGTGGCACTAGAAAGACCAACACCTTTTCAAAACCAGAACCAAAGAGCACAATCAAGTTATTGACAAGACAACATTGCTTTTGTCCTCTTATCATTGTGAACTAAATCATGCCTGAATGCAAAGCTTGACATGCATAGCGACAATAACTTTTTTTGTTTGTTATATTTAACGGCTGTAATAACAAAAACAAATCAAATTGTTGGTTTAGCATTTTCAACAGTTTAACTGAAATTGGAGCTCCTTGTTATGGTAAAAAGGTTCAAATGATTGTTCTAAGATAATAAGTAGTGACTATAAAAGCAGTGTCACTTTCACTGAGCAGCCTCAGCCTGCAGGTTCATCTTCCTGTGCATGTGCTTCCAGGTACTTCCTGCCCTGCTAGTGTACAAAGCTGGGGAGTTACTGGGTCATTTCCTGGATGTCACCAAACACTTCAATGAAGACTTCTTCGCAACAGATGTGGAAGGTTTTCTCAATGAATATGGCCTGTTACCGAAGAAGGAGTTCACAGCATGGGCTGATGATGATGACGAAGGAGGGGATGTGGAATAGTAGCAGAAGGAAAGAGAAACAGATGGAGGAGAAGGGGGGAGTTTGGAGAAAGGCAGAATAGGAGTAAACAGAGAGGGAATATAACAATAAAGGAGCATGGGAATAGAGAGTTGAGGAAAGGGATTGGGGAAGAAGTGGAGGAAATCAGTGGCGGGGAAATGTTGCAGTCATGATACTAGAGTCAGAAAAACCTATACATGGCACGTGCAAATAAATGCACAACAGTCAAATATGCCAGACACTGAATGCTGGTTATATAAACAGAGTAAGCTGCCGTTGTTGTGTGAGAAAGTCTGTGCTGAAATATTGCTTTGCATCAACATCATAGCTCTACAATAAAAGGCAACTTAACCAAATGCTCTCTGTCTGTCTCTGTTTGGATCACAATACAGATATTTAGCAGGTCAGCTGTCAGACTTCTTGGTAATATTTGTACTTGCCACAATAGTACGTGGTGTGTGTGGGTAACATGCGTTTTTAAGTTGTTGAGATTTCACCCATCCACATCCACACAGCAAACAATGTGTAAGAATTAAGTGTGACATCATTTGAGGGACACACAAGTTACACATATTGAAAAAGCAGTTTTAATAGAAAGATCCGATTTCAGAGACAAGTCCCCTGTTTTGCAAATCCATAATTATAAATGACTGTTGGGGAAAAATACAGTTTAACACTATTTGCTACTGTTATCTCATACTGTTGGAGCTGTGTTTTTGCAGCTCCTCCTGGGAGACCGGAGGAGCCAAGACTGGATTCATTTGTTTCTACACAGAAAATATAGACTGTTCTCTCCTGCATTTCTTTAGAGTTGACTCTTTTAAGGGCAAATAGCAACATTCACTACCGTAAAGGGAACATATACAGTAACAGGTCAGACTACTGTCTACTTGCATAGGTTGCCAACCTGATTTACGAATATGATGCTGAATGCCGTGAAAACTATATAAGTGTAACATCACTTTCTGCTCCTTTTAGCAGCATACCTCGTGTGTGTGAGTTGAACCATATCTCTGTATGTGATTTAACTCCTTCTTGCAATAATAAATTGGGACCTGATCATTGATTCTCAAGCCATGAGAAAAGCCTTTTAAGTTATTCTATGGCAATAAACAATCCCCATAACCAATGGTTCATGTGTAATGAGTTAACTACACGAGGGTACCAAGGTGGCAGAATTAAGGATTACAGTGTCTTAAGGTTGTACGTTAAATTAATTTGGACGATCATTATAGTTAATTGAAGCTCCAAGGAGAAGTATTTAGTCCGATAGTTCAAGTTGGATGGATCAGTTCAACTTTCAACGGTGCTCTGGTGGAGTAAACATCCCCGAGTCTAGCCTCTCAGGCGCTTGCTGCCTCTCAGTCTCAACTGCTCCCAAAATGCTATTCAAATCAAACGGTGTTGTCTTCTACATGGTCAGGTGTTATGGTAAACCTTGATAAAATATTTGGTTAGCTATGTATCTGTCAATATGTTTTATTGGAGCAGTTGTTGTACTTAGCACGAACATAAGTGCTGCCTGGTAGTCTGAACTTTGGGAAACATATCTTCCATGTCCCATGTTTGTAGTCCATTCTCGCTGTTTTGACAGTGGGGCTAGCGATTAGCACAAGGATTCTATGGTCGTGATTTGTGTGATCCAATAAATGTTAGCGAGCAATTACATTAATTAATAAAGTGAAACCTCACATTTGAAGAAGATGCAGGATGACGCGCGCTACCTCAAACGGTGAGACATAGAGCTAACATGAATCCAACAACGTTAGTTAAATATGTTTTTTTGTGAAAGTAACGTAAGCTAGCTAACATTACTACCATTCTTTCGGCAATATATCTGTTAATATCATTAAAATATGCCAACATACTACGTCAGCTGCAACTATAGACGTTTGCCAAGCACCAAGGGTTGATAAGACTAGTGTTAGTTATTGAAATCCAATCGTATCTAATTAGCCTTGTTAACGTGTTATTACCTGGAGAGAAGCTCACACCAATGACTGCTATACTTTCGGGTACTTTTATGTTTTCGTGGTCTTCGGGCAAAGGGAGCACCTAATGTTGGTGGTCCTAAGAGATTTTTGTATTCGCGTTAACCTCCCAAACAATTCGGCACACATGTAAACAACACATAAAACACCAAGGTGGAGACAAATCTTACATTTGTCATGCTTGCAGCTGATCTGTGTGAATCGGTACACCGAACAAACTTGTGTTGTGTGGTGGATTTTCACAGTGCCGAATCTACCACAATACCATACAAACACTACTACATATGTATTTCATTTTCCAACCGACTAATTATTTATGCCGCTAAGCACAACGCCATTAAACCAACAGATAATTGAACGGGGTTCGCCATTACGTTCCCTTAATAAAGGGGGCTGGGGTATCTTCGTTACAGCTAACATAGCTAGCAAGCTACTGTGAAACAGGGAGCGATACACTGACTAGCAAACGAGCTGTCTTCTGTTGAGCTGTCTTACACTGAGTTGAGCTAGTTTTTCTTATAGTTCAGCTCTTTATGTTATGAAACATACGTTAGTATGTTAGTCATTTAACAGGCCTCTGCTGTACAGCATCTCGCTCTCTGGGTGTGTCTTCCATTACACTAGGCACTATCATATGTTTGTTTTGATGGATGCTTACATAGATGGTTTAATGTGTTTGCATGTTACTGGCTTGACAGCCGAGGACCATAACAGAATATACCAATATCTTAATTTCTTTATGCATTTATTTGTGCTTGTTTCCTTAATCAACACTTAAAGTCATTTAGATTAGATTACACTTTATTGTCGTTGCACAGAGTACAGATACTAAGACAACGAAATGTAGTTAGCATCTCGCAAGAAGTGCAAAACAAGCAGAAAGTGCAGAATGATTCATGCTATCATATACATATATACATGTGGAAGATACAAACTGAAGTGTTTACAGTATGAACACTATAAGGAGGTATAAACATAATTATAAACAGCAATATCATTATATAATAATAATAATAATAATAGATTTATTTTGTTAGCGCTTTTACAGGTGCTCAAAGACGCTTTACAGATATAGTAAAGAGAAAAGAAAAGAAAGGAACAACACATACATATATAGTTCAATCAAGCAATATAACAACAATCACACATTAAAAGCCAGATTGAAGAGGTGAGTTTTTTGAAGGTGGTGAGGTCAGTGCAGTCTCTGATGGGTTGTGGGAGTGAGTTCCAGAGGGAGGGGGCAGCGACGGAGAAGGCTCTGTCCCCCCAGGTCCGGTGATTGATGTGGGTGGGGATGGATAGGAGGTTGGCTTCTGATGAGCGGAGGCAGCGGGAAGGGGTGTGGTGGTGCAGCAGGTCTGTGCGGTAGGGGGGGGCCTGATTGTTGAGGGCTTTGTGAGTAATCAGGAGGACTTTGAAGTGGATTCTTTGACGGACGGGGAGCCAGTGGAGGTTCTGGAGGACGGGAGTGATGTGGTCTCGGGAGCGGGTGTGGGTGAGGAGGCGGGCAGCAGAGTTCTGGATACGTTGGAGTTTATTGAGGAGGTTGGATGGTATGCCGTAGAGGATACTATTGCAGTAGTCGAGTCGTGAAGTGATGAATGCATGGATCAGGGTTTCAGCAGCAGAGGAGGAGAGTGATGGGCGGAGACGGGCAATGTTTTTGAGGTGGAAAAAGGCGGTCCTGGTGATGTGATTGATGTGGTGGTTGAATTTGAGCTGACTGTCGAAAATGACTCCGAGGTTGCGGATGTGAGGGGGGGGAGATAGAGTGTGGCTGTCAATGGTGAAGTTGAAGTTCTGGATGTCTTTGATACGGGATGGGGGGCCGATGATGATGATGTCTGATTTGGCACTGTTCAGTTGGAGATAGTTTGTTTGCATCCATGCTTTTATTTCTGAGAGACAGTTGGTGAGAGTGGAGTGTGTTGTGGGGGTGATGGTTTTTGTTGAGATATAAAGTTGGATGTCATCGGCGTAGCAGTGAAATTGAAGGTTGTGGGGACGAATTATTTTGCCAAGGGGGAGCATGTAGAGGATGAAGAGGAGGGGGCCAAGCACCGAACCCTGGGGGACGCCTTGGGACAGAGGAGCAGTGGAGGAGGTGTAGTTGTTGATGTTAATAAACTGATGTCTGTCGGTGAGGTAGGATTTCAGCCAGGAGAGTGCAGTGTCAGTGATGTTGAGGGATGATTCGAGGAGGGACAGCAGGATGGCGTGGTTGATGGTGTCAAATGCTGCGGTGAGGTCGAGGAGGATGAGGATGTTCAGGTTGCCGGAGTCAGAGGAGAGGAGGAGGTCGTTTGTGATTTTCAGAAGAGCTGTTTCTGTGCTGTGTTTTGATCGGAAACCGGATTGAAATGGCTCAAAGAGGTCATTGGAGCTGAGGTGGGATTTTAGTTGCGAGGCAATGACACGTTCAAGTATTTTTGACAGAAAGGGGAGATTTGAGATGGGCCGGAAGTTGGACATGATGTCAGGTGTGAGTCCAGGTCTTTTGAGAATGGGTGTGACAGCAGCCAGTTTGAGAGAGGGGGGAACTGATCCAGATCTAAGGGAGGAGTTAATGATGGTGGTGATGAGTTGGGAGATGGCAGGGAGGCTCTCTTTAACACATTTGGAGGGCATTGGGTCAAGTGTGCAGGTGGAGTTAATTCCAGTCATGAAGTCGGACAGTTGCATGGGGGTCACAGGGGAGAAGTGGGACAGGGGCTGTGAGGTGAAGGGGGGGGAGCCAGGAGGGGAGGTGGGGGGTGCTGATGAGGGTGTCAGATTGCTGTAAATGTTGCTGATTTTGGTTTGGAAAAACGAGAGGAAGGAGTTGCACTGTTCGGTGGTGAAGGATGAGGTGGCGTTGTCACAGGGTTTGAGAAGTTTGCTGATGGTGGAGAACAGACGCTTGGGGTTGCTGGAGCCAGACTGAATGAGGTGTGAGTAGTAATTAGACCGGGCTGCTTTGAGTGCGTACTGTACTGCTGGAGATAGTCTATATACACTATAGATCAGGTATACAAATAGACAGTATAATACACTAGAAATAATAAATATGAATACACTTTAGCAGAACTATTTGAAAGAGATATGACATCTTATTATGGACATTTAGAAATGTGGAAATGGAGCCACATTTGCTTGTTAGTTTTGAGAGAGACTTTGATTCATTTATGGAATTTAAAACTTAAGCCAAATGCAAGGGTTTGTAAAAATGTATTTAAACTGGAGTTTTACAAAGTTATGGAACAACAATGTTTTTAGTTATTGTTTTCACATCTGCTGTTCATCTTCACCCAAAGCAAAGTGACTGCGGGCAGTCTGGATGTGCACCCCACAGAGAAGGCCCTGGTGGTCCACTACGAGGTGGAAGCCTCTATACTGGCCGAGGGAGGAGGGCATATGCTGGGTGAGCGGAAGGAGGGACAAAAAATGTGAGTTTACTCTTGATTCCCACACAGAACCCTATTCTTTACCATAAGCTCTGAGGCTGAAGTCTCTCTTTTTTTCTTCCTCTATTTGAAGTGAAATTAAAGGAAGTTTAAGTTTGAGCTAAATACCTATTATTATCTCCTTTATCTCGCCATCCACTCACAGATTTTATTCACATCTTTCTCTTCCTCTTCCTCATTATTGTTTTTTAACCATCCTGAGTGAATAGGATTAGATAACCATATAAACAGTCATCTGTTTGTTGTGCTAACATGGAATGGACTAGTGTCATTTATCAGCTTGTTCCTAAAATATCTGGAAACATCGTAAATAATGATGGTAGAAGTATTTTTTCACCATAATTATAGGTTGGTAATGGTCTTTCATCATGTTACATGTACTTCAGTTAAGTATTACGTTTGAAATGACTCATGCCTGCATTCTTATAAACATATTTAACACTTCCTTGTCTTTGTCCTCACTCCAGTATCCGAGTGAAGAGTCTCTCTCTGAGTACAGATGTGGGGGCTTTGGCAAAGAAAGTGGTGGAGGAGTGCAAACTCATCCCTGCTTCCCGTTTGCCCCAGGTGGAGCAGCTCCTCTACTACCTGCAGAACAGGAAGTCATCTCCTGTGGAGGGCAAAAGTCAGTCATGTCTTATTTTTTCCAACCTTGCTGTTGAGTCTCAACATATCCCATAGTTCATCATCAAAGTTAGATGCAAACCCAATAGACAAATTCAGTTTACTTGAAGCATCTACAGTGGCACAGATGAAGTTTGTGTCTTGTTTTTCCAACCCAGTTTAGATTCAACCACGGCAACTTCCGCATTAACGTAGCTCTGCGTAAAGAGAAGGCCGCCGTTAACGCTGAAGTAATATCACGTCTACTCTAGCTTGATAAAAAACGATATGGGCTGTATATCAGTCAGTGCTTCATAGAAAATGAAAACGAGCTTTTTTAATATGAAAGAAGATCACAGTTATGCATAGCTGAGTAAATGTTAATATTATTTGTTTATATTAATTCACCATGGATTTTAAAACTGGTCAGGCCTCGGGACCCACTTTTTCCTTAGTCAATAGATTGCGACCCGAAAATTTGAACCACTCAAATCTATTCAACTAAAAATCGTGCAGTAATATATACGCTTTTCAGCATACAATATTAATTAAAGTGAAGTACAGTGCATATATCCCTTATATCCCTTCACAGAACAAAAACATGCTTTTAAATAAGGTTTAATGAGATGATGGAATCAAAGCTGAACTGTATAACATAAAAAGGCACACATGCTGACAACCTAACCGGTCTGGGGGGACTCTCCCATTCTGGTACACTCTGAGAAGAAAATAAATAGATGTATTACTACCCGACATATTACATTACATTACATTGCATTTAGCTGACACTTTTATCCAAAGCGACTTACAGTAAGTACATTCGACCAGGAAGATACAACCTTGAAGAAAACAGAATCATATAAGTACATCAGGTTTCATAGAGCTAAAACATTTCAAGTGCTGCTCAACTGGCTTATAGATAAGCCAGTCCTTTATTAGTATATAAGTGCTCTGTTAGTAATTCTTTGTTAGTAATTCTATCGCTCGAAGTGGAGTCGAAAGAGATGAGCTTTCAGCCTGCGCCGGAAGATGTGCAAGCTATCTGCTGTCCTGATTTCACTGGGGAGCTCATTCCACCATTTAGGGGCCAGGATAGCAAACCCACGTGTTTTTGCTGATGGGAACTTTGGTCCCCCTCGCAGCGCGGGTGCAGCGAGCCGTTTGGCCGATGCAGAGCGAAGTGCACGTACTGGGATGTACAGTTTAACCATGTCCTGGATGTAGGAAGGGCCAGATCCATTCGCAGCATGGTACGCAAGTACCAGTGTCTTGAAGTGGATTCTAGCAGTTACTGGAAGCCAGTGAAGGGAGCGGAGGAGCGGGGTGGTGTGGGAACATTTAGGAAGGTTGAAGACCAGCCGAGCCGCTGCATTCTGGATGAGCTTCAGAGGTCGGATGGCACATGCAGGTAGACCAGCCAGGAGGGAGTTGCAGTAGTCTAGGCGTGAGATGACGAGAGCCTGGACCAGAACCTGCGTGGCTTTCTGGGTCAGGAGGGGACGTATCCTCCTGATGTTGTAAAGAGTGTATCTGCAGCAGCGGGTTGTAGCAGCGATGTTTGCAGTGAAGGACAGTTTGTTATCTAGGGTCACACCCAGATTCCTTGCAGTCTGAGTCGGGGAAACAACAGAGGTGCCGATGTTGATTGTTAGGTCAAGAGTGGGACAATCTTTTCCCGGAAGGAAAAGCAGTTCAGTCTTGTCAAGGTTGAGCTTGAGGTGGTGAGCAGACATCCACTGAGAGATGTCTGCTAGACAAGCAGAGATGCGTGCGACGACCTGGGTCTCTGAGCGGGGGAAGGACAGAATTAGTTGGGTGTCGTCAGCCTAACAGTGGTATGAAAAACCATGCGGGCTAATGACAGATCCGAGCGAGTTTGTGTACAAAAGTTTGTGTACAAAATATTAATAATATTTTATGCCATTGTTTGTTTTTCACTTTGTTCTGACAGCTTGCTGCTCCACACAGAGAGAAGAGTAAAGAGGAGATAGTCTGTGTGAATTACTTTAAATTGTGGGTAAGGGTAGATAGTTCTGTGACCTGTCAATCATCAAACCGGGGGTCATATTTCATTATGTCTTCATTTTTATCTGAAGTTGTACCCATGGATGTATAAAGAATAGTTCTACCGCAAAGTTATTCTCCGCGGGGACTTCCGGCAACAATCTTGATTCTGATTGGCCAGAAGACTCGAAAAAACATCAGCAAAGATGTATTATTGAGAGGATGATCACTACGTGACAGAAGTTTTCAAAACCGTTTATGGTCTCTGGTACTTCCAGTCCAAAGCCTACTGCATGCACAGGGTTAGAAAATCAGGCCTTCAAAATTAAAGTTTGACTTTTTCCCCCAACAAAAACAAAAACAAGTAATTTTCTTTTTTTCTTTTCTTCACTCACACATCTGCGACCCACTCGAAACAGGTCCGCGACCCACTTTTGGGTCGCGACCCACCAGTTGAGAACCACTGAACTAGAGCTACGTTAATGTGGAAGTGGGCGTGGCTCAATCTAAACTGTGTTGGAAAAACGATAGACGCATGAAGGTCAAATCATCACACTTGTACATGTAAGGCTTTACTTCAAGGCTTGATTAACATATTTCATCGATCTAATCATTTTTTGTCCCTGAAATTACTATTAGCTGATGCTTGTCTTTTTATAACTTAGAACTTCAGCTATGGAAAGACAACCTTAAAAACATTAAACATGTAACGACTCAGATGTGTCCGATCACTGTTTACCAGTTAATTAATCCACCTTTCAGATGTTGTGATGTTGAATACACGATGCAAGGATTCTGCAGAGAATATAACATAATATAAACAATATTATACAATCATTAACCTTATATGAAGAAGCAGGCGTTTCAAAGGAAATACTGCTATGTTTCCTAATGTTCTTCCCGTATGTGTGTCACCAGTGGAGAAGAAAGAGAAAAGACCTGTGAAACCCAGAGAGCTGACTCCTTTTGATGGAATGGAGGTAACAACTAAAACACTGTGTCCTCCTCCCCCCTTATCTCAGCTCTCAAACAGCATTCTGTAAATGTTGTTCTGTGTATTTCATGACCATTCTTCAGCATTATATCCTGATTAGCAGTGACACCAAATTCCTCCATGTCAGTGGTTCCCAACATGGGGGGCGCGCCAAAGATCGCAGGGGGGGCGCCAGGCCTCAGATGATTTGAGGCCAAATATATAATTTAGACTTTTTTTTAAACTTTTTTTTCCTTTTTTTTTTTACATATAATTCAAATCAAATCAAATCAAGTTTTATTTATATAGCACATTTATAAACGATTTTTGATCGAGCCAAAGTGCTGTACATATAATAAAAATAGCCTACAGTGGGGATACTTTACTGCAAATACAACAGCACAGATTGTTCAGAATATCAGTATGAGAAAAACTACACCCTCTGTCCTTAGACCCTCACATCGTACAAGGAAAAACTTCCGCGCAAAACCCACAGTTTTAAAGGGGAAAAAATGGGAGAAACCTCAGGGAGAGCAACAGAGGAGGGATCCCTCTCCCAGGACGGACAGACGTGCAAGAAATGCGGTGTGTAAATCGAAGAGATAATACATTTTACAGCCTATAGACCGAATGTTAGGAAATGTGTGTGTCTGTAATAAGAAGATGAATCCACGAAGATGTCAGCTACAATCCTGTGGAAGCCATCAGGGAAGCAGCATGACAAGACCCAGGCAGGACCGCAGAGACAGGTTCAGCCACAGTCCCAAGTCCACGACTTAATCCAGATCTCAGGATAGAGGATCAAGGACACAGGACTACTGCAAGACGATCAGCCTCGACTCCGGAACCCGGCGTAGATATAGATAAGAAAAAACAAGAAAAAGAGATTTGGCTGGGTTAATCGGAACAGGAGAATACACAGACACAGACAGAGAGGGAAAAGGTCATTGGATAAACGTTATTCTTGATAACCCTCAAGAAAGAGAAAGATCTCCCCCCCTGTCATGCCTCTGGTGGCCTATGCCCCACACTTTGGGAACCACTGGTTTAGACAGTTCGTCCACACGAGGCCGAAGCGGAAACGCGGATTCGGAGCCCGAATCCGATCCACTTTGATAACGGCTCCCAAAGTGGGTAGGTCTGAGGGCTCCGTGTGTACGCCCTATACGATCATTCCCTGAAAACGATGACGCCGTAGCCCCGCCTCTCCCCACCTCTCCTGCTCACCCCCGCGTCACCCGCGTCATTGCTGATGCGTTTCGCCCACAACAATGGCAGATCATAGGGTTGCGTTCCTGCTCCAGACGCTACTGACCATGATACAGATGTTAGTGCAACATCTACAGCTCCTCTACCACAACCATCAGCAACAAGTGGACATGGAGAACTACATGAACTACATGTTGCTAAATCCACCGCAGAGAATAACCAGAAGGGCAACCAGGCAACCATGGCAACCATGCTCGGTGGGTCTTATTCGCTGCTTTTGGTGTATTTTGTAGCGTAAGTACAGCGCTACTTAAGGGCCGGCATATGTACTAAAGCATCTCCAGCGTTTTCGTGTTGACGGACACGTTTCTTGAGCCTTTTTTTATATCGGCTTTGGTTCGTTTTTGTCTCCGTTTCGTCTCCGTGTGGATGATTTGGTCCATCTGTGCTGTGCTGCTCTTTTCTGGAAAGAGAGAAATGGTGATCTGGTTCAGGTTCCTTTTGCTGACCGTACGGTTTGTTTTATTTTCTTTATTAAACATCGTGAAACTTTGCCTCAGGACGGACTGCTCATTGGGAACGAGTCATAACGATGGGCCAGGTGTCGCCTCTTAAGTGACATATTTTAATGGAAGTTTTGTCGCTACATGGCTGGTTAAAGAAGAAACCTATTACGTTCCCTACTGGGCTAGGGGAACCAAAGGGAAGCAACACAACCAGAATGGGATTGGTAAAAGTTATAAGTAGTTTTATTATAACTATAATAGTCGTGGAACAAAATAATAGGGCATACAGCCTGGCACAAACAAAAGGCCAAATTACTGGTTGACAACAACCAAAATAAAGAGACTCCAAAAGGGAGTTTGACAGATTATACACTGTAATAATTAGTACAAACGAGAAACAAAAACCTCACTGAAACGTGGTACAAGAAACTGAAAAAGCTGTAACAAAACACAGCTACTGCTGATCAGCAGGCGCTAAGCTAACCTGGGTCTAAGCTAACACACACATACTACGCTAAACACAGAACACTACTTAACACGCTGCTAAGCAGTATAACTAAACACAGAAGATTCACAGTATTATCGAGCACAACGAGAAATCACATAAAGAGGTTAGAGGCGTCTGTCTCACAACACAGAGCCTCCCGAATGATCTCCGTCCCCGGCCTTTGTACTCCTCCCCCGGAAGATGTGCCGGAAGCGGGCAGGGATTGGATGACGTCGATCCAGTCACCTCTTCGGATGATGCGAGGACGGGACAGCCAATGACATCGGGGCAACCGTACAGCTCATTTACATAGAACACACACACAGCTGAAAACACTCAGACGACCAGGAAGGCAGCAGCCGTAACACTCCCCCCCTTAAGACACAAACCCACAGGTTTTGTGAACTAAACACACTAACGAAACTCCTAATAACACACATTCTAACATCACTAAACAAACCTACCTAATAACACACACTAACATCACAAACTCAACCTGATAACACACACTAACATCACAAACTCAACCTGGACAAAGCATCGGCCAACACATTCTCTGAGCCCTTTAATGACAGGTTTCTACTGTTGTAGTCCCGCACAATCAGAGCCCATTGCAGGAGACGCTGATTGTGCTTGGACACGTTAGGGCAGAATATGAAGGGATCATAACATGTAAACACCACAATTGGCCAAAGGGTGGGTCCAACATAAATCTTAAAATGTTGTAGAGCCAACACCAACACTAAGATCCGATAAACGAGCTGACGCTCTCGGATTACCGGGAGAGTCGGAAGGTCGAGAGGCTTGTCTGAGCCGGCGTGTTGCGCTGGACTCGCGACATCCTCACGATGAGGAGGGGAAGCCACAATTTCTGGCTTCTCCTCGGACACAGCTTCATCTGAAGGCACAATCACAGACAATGGGACATCAGAGTCACTTTTACTTGCCTGTGCGCGTATGTGTAACCAGACCAATGCCTTTAGGCGGGGACATATTCTGCCGCTGTTCCTTACGCTTCAGAGCTGCACAGTTGGCATTGACATTGACAGTTGACATTACATGTCCAGGTTGATGACAATAGAAACACTCACTCTCTTCTCTGTTCACGTTATACACATTTGATGGCTGAATAAATGGTGCGGCTGACACACGGCGTGACCTCTCAGTAGAGACAGGCGAAAACACAGATTTGTGCGTCAGCACATATTCATCGGCTAACACAGCAGCAGCGGAGAGAGAGTTTACCTTTTGTTCATTCACGTACTCAGCAATGCGATCAGGCAAACACTTCTTAAACTCCTCCAACATGATCAATTCCCTCAGAGAAGAATAATCAGTAGCATTACATGGGGGCTCGTCCGGGATATATTCATTTGAATTCTGGGGTTATAAGTGGGTTTTGGTGGTAACAATTAGGTACAACTTTGAGTGCAGTTCACCTGAGTATGGCAACTTTTGATTTGGAGTCATTTTTGGTCTATCCTTCTCATGAGCAGTTAGATCAGTGTCGTAGAGACGACTTGTATGAGATAGCGCAACATTTCAGTCTCCCAGTGGCAAAACAATTATTAAAAAAATAGTTAAAGGCTCTGGTGGTGGATGAGTTGGTGGAAAGGGGTTTTCTGGTGCTGCCTGTACAAGCTGAGCTCACTGTGCCTAATGTCCTGGCTAAAGGAGAAGGTGGTGACGGCAGTTTGAAGCACCGTCCCCGCCGCCTCGCTACAATCCATCGCCTCCTGGCAGCTCAGACTCCCGGGAAGGGAGTAAACTGAAGGTCCGTCTCGCCCGTCTCCAGTTGGAGGTGGCGGATAAAGAGCAGAGCAGGCAGACACCGTTCCAGATAGAGGTGCGGAAACTAGAAATTGAGGCAGAAGTCAGGATGCGTCAGCTGGAGCTAGACTCCCAACTGCGCGCATCCGGTGCTTTTGATCCTGCCGGAAGAAACTTGCCATTTCCACCTCATCCACCTGCCTTCAACGTAGGTAAGAATATCTCATTAGTGCCACTTTTCCGTGAGACTGAAGTGGATGCGTATTTTGGTGCCTTCGAGCGCATTGCTACAGCGTTGCGGTGGCCGGTTGAAGTTTGGGCTCTGATGGTAACGTGTAAACTATACGGAAAAGCTCAGGAAGCAGTTGCGGCTCTCACGTTGGAGGACAGCCTACAGCAGTGGTTCTCAAACTTTTTCTGTCATTCCCCACTTTGAACAGGTGGGCCTTTTCAAGCCCCACCTGTTCCTCATCGCTCCAATAAAATGGTAGGCCAAGCTTAAAATTGTCAAATGTATCGTTCTATAACAGGGGTCTCCAACCTCTTTTAGGATGAGAGCTATACTTTCAAAAAATAAAACAAGTCGTGAGCTACTTTTACTCCTCTTTTTTGTTTTTTTGCAGTGTATATATTTAGCACATTTTAACATTATTATATGCTGACCTTTAACCTTTGTGTGCTGTTTGAGTCTGTGGGACCCGTTTTCAGTGTTTACTAAAATAAAATGTATGCAATTTAATTATTTTAACCTGCTTTATTTGGTGGTGGACGTCACATCCTCTAGGGGGGTCCGGGGGCATGCACCCCCAGGAAGATTTTTTTTAAATGTTGAAGTTAAATGCATCAATCTGGTGCACTTTGAGCTAGGGCTGCTCAATTAATCGTATTTTAATCGCAATTACGATTTTGGCTTGCAACGATTATGAAAACAACATAATCTAAATAAAACGATTTCTTTCTTTTTTTAAAATAGGTTTTTCAGTTGAATTATACTTAAAGTTCAGGGTAATTAACTGTTAAAAACATACTTTTCAAATTATTTTCTTCAATAAATTGATGTTTTCAAAGTAAATAGTTAATCGTTTTTAACAATCGTGATATCAATTTTTGACCCAAATAATCGAGATTATGATTTTTGCCATAATCGAGCAGCCCTACTTTGAGCACAACATGAATTTATGGAAACAGCTCTCAACACTCAGATGAAAGGGAGCTGTATACTTTTCAATAATCCAAACATCTTCAGAATATGATCACAACCATAAACAAATCATTTAAACTTGTTTATTCTTAATTTATGTTAGTTAGCATTCTTTCTTTTTCGTTATGCATATTTTACTAATCCCTCCCCTTTTAAACTTTTTACTGTCCTATAGTACACATTGGAATGATTTCTTACTTTATTTTTTACAACTTTATGAAATAGATACAGTAAAGGTGTGCTCTCTCTCTTGCTCTCTCGCTCTCTCTCTCTCTCACTCCACATTGCTTTTCTTCCCGACTGCAACGCTGTTGTGTGTGTCTGTGAGAGCGTTTCACACAAAATGAGAGATTTTTACCAGTGGCGAGCCTGTCTCTGAGGGCCTAAGATATTCTACAAAATAATATTTAAAAACATTAAAACAAATTATATTTTTCTTTATATATTTAAAAAATATATGTTTTCAGTAATATTTGTCATTAGTTTTACCAAAAATAACTTGATAACATTTTGATTTGATTGATTAGAAATAAATCCTTTGAATCTGTCTATTCAGTTTCTGTTTGAATGTGAAGGGTTAAATGAAAGAAGCTCGTCTGGTCTCTGCGAGGTGAAGACAGGAGCTGTTGGACGTCCAGCTATGAATTCACAGAGGGCCCGCTATAGTAACTGAACGAGAGAGTAATGTCAAATGACAGTGCAATTGACCAATCATATCTTCCCTCTAAATGGGTGGGCTTTATTATCGCGGACTTTATGACAAGTTCCACCCGCTGTGAAACGTTTCTTGTTTCCATAGAAACAACAACTGTCAACAGCGTAAACTCGCCTTCAAAATAAAAGCATGCCAAATTACACTTAAGACATACAACTGCAACGAAAGTAACAAACACAATGCAATATCCTTTTCAATGTCAAAGAACACAAATTGGGTTATTTACAGGTGTTGTTTTGTGTGGTAGAGGGTCGCTTTCATTGATGCGTTTTGCACCCCGGGCCGTTGTTTTGACATTCCACCAGTGAGAAAAAAAATAATAATGAAAAAAAAAAAAAAAAAGATTAATAAAAAAAAAAAATTATTCTTTTTTTTTCTTTTTTTTCGCGACCCACCTATCACATCTCTGCGCCCCACCAGTGGGGCGCGCCCCACACTTTGAGAAACGCTGGCCTACAGTATGACTCAGTGAAGGTTGCCATCCTCAGGGTGTATGAGTTAGTTCCTGAAGCTTACCGGCAAAAGTTTAGACACCATAGGAAGGGTCCTGACCAAACGCACGTCGAGTTCGCCAGAGAAAAGGGAATGTTTTTTGTGGATTGCCTCATGTAATGCTACTGATTATTCTTCTCTGAGGGAATTGATCATGTTGGAGGAGTTTAAGAAGTGTTTGCCATGTATGTTACAAACTCACTAGGGATGAGGAAGGTAACACACACCAGATGGTTTTGGTAATAATTATAAAAGGGTTTAATGGTTAACAACAAAAGGTGTACAATAAAAAGAGAACAAAAGTAGCCTAAACCAAACAAAAGGAGCCAAAAGGGTGCAGGTATACAGAGCCTATTTACACACCTGAAATCACTAATCAACACTAACGAAAGGAGGCTGCAAGAAAACACAGCTAAATAAGGTAACTGAACACACTACTCTAAACACATATATCAACACGACACTAAGCACATATATAATCACACTAAACACACTACACGAGTCAAACACAGTCTAAAGTGTCCACGACACAGGAGCAAAATGAGTGAGGCGTCTGATCGCAGCAGAGCCTCCCGAAGTCTTTATAGTCCTCCCCCGGAAGGTGTGCTGGGATGGTACAGGGATTGGAGAGCGTCAGGCCCGGCGTGCTCCAATCAGTGTCTTTGGAGGCGGACCAGGAGATGACATCGGGGCAACCGTACAGCTCATTTACATAGAACACACACACAGCTGAAAACACTCAGACGACCAGGAAGGCAGCAGCCGTAACAAAACCTAAAAGCTTAAAATCTACCTCTGTAGTAGTGTTGTGCATTGTTATCCGTCAATAACAGTGTGTCTCTCTGTCTTCCTGTTTGTCTCTGCAGCTAAACGAGGAAGCCAGTATAACCAGGGTGGATGAGTACATCGAGCTCTTGTACGAAGGAATCCCAGAGAAGATCCGAGGCTCTGCGCTCATCCTGCAGCTCGCACGCAACCCCGACAACCTGGAGGAGCTGCTTCACAATGGTATGGTGTCTTTCAAACTGCTGCTACTGATGTTTAAAGAGTACTTTAACAGCTACAGATGTGGGACCTTTTGCCCTCCTCAAGCCAATCAAAGGGTGTGTTCTTTATTTTTGATTTATTGCACATCAAAAAGGCACATGTCAAATTCAAGACAATACAGTTCACAACACAACAACAGAAAAAACCTAAAGAAATAACCAGATAAAAGTTAATTATAACGAAATTAAATCATCTGAGTGGTCAATCAGATCATTTGTATATCCATTTATTTTAGCATACAGTGGCACCCTTTGGAATCCCTGGTTTTATGCATGAAAGTCACAATTATAGACTTTATAATGATATAACCCTAACCCTAACGCCCCGTCCACACAGCAGCGTTAAAAAAATCTTCCAACGCTTCTGAAAAAATTCTCCCCATTGACTTTGAATGGGGTGACGTCACTTTGCCTCGCCTTTCGCCGAACTACATTCTGGGGAAGCAAAACGAAGATTTCAGGATTTCCAGGATTTTCAGGATTCAAAAGTTGAGCAATGTTCAACTTTTGAAGCTGAGGTGGAAGCGTCAGCCAATCAAATCCCGTTTAAGCAAATCTGACAGTTCAAGCGCTAGCCAATCAAAGCGCGTGCAAGCTGGGAGTGACATACCGCAGTTCATTTTCTATATTCCTAAAAATGGAGGAGAAATTAGTTATTGCGGTAGCAAATCACCCTTAACTTACCGGGATACAAACCGGAGGAACCAGGCATGGAGGGAGGTGGCAGAGACAGTGGGTGAAACTGGTAGGTTTTCGCCTGTTTGGGGATTTTATATCCAGTTTACTTCGTTTTAACATCGCTATTGCTTTGTATGTCGGGGGCGGGAGATTCATGTGATAGGTTGTTGGTCGCGTTGCTCGCAAAAAATCCCCAAGCTTCAGAAAACGCCCACCTCCAAGATTTTCAAGATTTTTTAACGCTGCTGTGTGGACGGGGCGTAACCCACAATGTGCTTAACCTCTTAAGCACTGGGGGGGGCCCCCCCAACGTAATTGACTGTTTTTTTACTATGTTCAATCTGAATTTTCTTTAAAATAAAAAACATCTATATTGATTCTGACTGTTCTACATCCAACTCACAGGTTTATCATTGCTTTGAAAGATGATAAATGTTTGTGTGATATTACTAATATCACACAAACATTTATCATCTTTCATGACTTTATTGAATATACCCATTAAACATTCACAGTGCTGGTGGAAAAAGTGAACCTTTGGATTTAATAACTGGTAAATCCTCCTCCTGCAGTCATAACCTCAAACCAACACTTCGGTAGCTCCAGATCAGTTCTGCACATCGTTCAGTGTTGGACCGTTTTTTCTCACAGAACTGCTTCCGCCATATCCTCAGGAGGTCTGGTGTGAGCGGCTCTCTTGGGGTCACTCCACAGTTCTCTATTGACTGAAACACTCTCAAATATTTCTTTGTACTAAGACATTCTGAATCCTTTACTTTGATAGTTAGGGTCATTGTACTTCAGTTGATCTTCAGCTAGCAGACAGCCACTCTGACATCATCCTGTAGGATATCTTAATGAATTCGGAAACAGTTTTTCCCCCTGATGATGGCAAGCTGTCCGGCCCACAGGCAGCACAGCCGCCCCAAATCATGACGCTTTTCATTCATTTACAAAAACATTTACACAGTATAATTGTGTGTGATTCTAAAGAGCAGCGTCTTCCTCTGTAATGTCCTGCCATGGACACCATGCCTGATCAATTACATTACATTACATTTCATTTATGACGCTTTTATCCAAAGCGACTTACAATGACCGATTACAGGGACATTCTCCCCGGAGTAACTAAGGGCTAAGTGCCTTACTCAAGGGCACACTATTGGTGGTGTTCCAGGCGGGATTTGAACTCACAACCTTCCGATCTTCCGATCTTCAGCCCACCTCACTATCCATTAGACCTATCCCAATGTTTTGCGTATAGTAGATTCATGAACTGAGAAGTAACCAGTTCCAATCATACCTAGAATCCTTCAGCTGCTACTCTAAAGTACTTTTTTACCTCATTGACTATTCTGCATGTCTTTGGATTCATCTTTGCTGGGCGCCTGTTTCTTGGGAGCGCAGCCACAGTACTAAATTGTCAACATTTATAGAAAGTGTGAACCGATGAAAACCTTAACTCTTGGAGATGACTTTGTAACCCTTTCCAGATTAATGTAAATCCACAGTTTTTGATCGTAGGTCTTCTAAGATCTCTTTTTTGCGAGGCACGGTTCACATGAGAAGATACATGTTGTAAATAGCTCATTTAAATATTTGAGTGATTATTATAGGTCAAAGTAGCTCAAACAACACTTCTAACTCAGTTAACCTTTGTTGAAGTCTAGGAGTTCACACACTCATTCCAACCTACACTGTGATAATCATTTGTGAACTATTAGTTCAAATAGATTGTTTGTTTACAGTTGTGACTTAGCTGAAGATCAGATCGAATTCATTGACCAATTCATGCATGAAACCAGGGAATTCCAAAGGGTTCACATACTTTGTTTTGCCACTGTATACGGTTTTTGAATTTGCAACATTGCAACACATTTTGCAATTTAGAATTTTTTTTAAAGGGTTATTTGATTTAGGTTTGCATCAAATTTGTTATGATTTTTGTTCTAAAATATATTGCCTTAATAAATATGAACAACTTTATATTTTGAAATGTTAGGAGCCAAAATTGTGATTATTATAAATCATCCAATATTGAAAAGCATCCCAAAGGTTCCTACATAATCTGCAGAGAGAACACCTCTGCATAATCTGCATGCTTTTAGGTGGCTTTATAACACATAAATATGGCAATAAACAATTACAAAAAATCTCCAGAAACACAAATATTTTTAAATAAAAACCAAATGGTGCCATATCACCACAGTCTGTGTTCTTATACCTGTGTGTGTGTGTGTGTGTGTGTGTGTGTGTGTGTGTGTGTGT